>JAVYIG010008534.1:0-88265 GCA_035222895.1 Strongylocentrotus droebachiensis
CTTCTATATAGGAAGCTAGTGTGTCGCCATCTTGTATGAATAAACCACACGAAAATTTGTTGTACTATATAGGATCCATGATTTTGAAGACAAGAAGCTCTGATTTGTGACTCGATGCATGTAATAAATCTTGAAATTGGAAACTCATGGTAACTTAGGAAGTCAACGGTCGCCATCTTGAATCAGTTTCACACGTATTTACTGAATTTGCGATTCTGACACGAGAGCCAGGAGAGTCCAGTACGTGTGGCTATACACATATTGACAAATGCATAGAATTGTGCAGGGTTGGGGTGACACTGAGTGTGTTCTCCCTCTCCATCGGGTACCCGGGGACCGACACACGATAGTACCGTACCACAATGGCGCGAAGAAGTAGAAAAAAGCGCGGGAGAAGTCATTCGCGGGTGCCTCGGAAGCTTGAAGCTTGCAGGAGATGCTGTCGTCTGCGCTGGGTCCCGTGGGACCAGAGCTCTGAAACGGTAAGATAATCCGGTCTGTAGTCTGGTGCAATAAGAAGCAATGATGGGATTCTGCAGGATCGGTACGACTGATAGGAGGGTAACTGGATTCAAAGCCGAAATATAACGGACACCATGATTAAATATAAGCAGGAGATGGATTAGCAGATCGACACCCCTCTTCCATTGACAATAACTTTAGGGAACAATTTCCCCCATTTTCCCCTTATTGATTTCTAAATTTAATTTGAAGATGAATAATGATTGCACATTGAATACTAGGACTGTACTTGTAGGTTGGAACAGGGGCTTCACTAAAAAAAGCGAATTAAATGTCTGACATATTTTGCCGAAAAGTTTGCCCTAATTTCCCAAGTATTTATGGTCCTTATAGTTGAATAAAGACAATTAAAAAATAATTTATTAAACCTGTTTTTGATCGCGGAAGATATCATTTCCCGCCAACTTCGACATGACGGATAATACTTTATTTCTACATGTATGTCCCTATTTCATCAGTAATTTAAACCAAATCATATATAACTAGAAGCTATTTTGTCTGAAATCGTCGTTATGCATACGATTCATCGTAACGATTGTCATCCATACTACATACTACTAGAATGTATTGACCATATACGTGACTATCAGTCTTAATGTTATGCAATGCTGGAAGCGAAAAAGCATTTCTCTCGGCTCTCCAAATCCTTTATTGTGATAACCTTCGCTGTTAAACCAACGGGATGATCATGATCCACATAGAGACTAACATCTACTGAAACTCAGACCATTGCAGATGGATTTTCTAACCATAATATTGTAAGTCTGCACGTCTTCGCTAATGTATTTGCACTCAGGAGAGGCATGTACATATAGCAGGTATGGAGGAAGAGAGAAATACTCTGCAGATGGTGTGTATCAGCTGGGAGGGACGTCTATAATCAAGAGGGATTTTCCCTGTATAGTCCCAGTACTATGTCACGCCGTACAAAAGATGACATTATTGTTGACATATTGTCAATAACGTTAATGCTAAACAGCCATTTAGCTGATCTAGTTATCCTCTAAAAAATGAATAAAACAAAATAAGAAAAAAAAAATCCTCAGAAATCTTATCCATAATCGCAATGTGCCCTATCAATCATCGCCGTTGTTTAATTAAGGAAACTCCTTTTCCCGCTTTAGACTCAAACTAATGACAACCCATGAGCAAGCATTCTGTTTTATTTTTAGATAACAAATAAGACTTACATCATTTCATTTTATCAATAAGGGTATCGGATCTAGGTGTTTTAGCTCCCCCAATCACACACAGAATTACGGAATTTAATGTTTATGGTATGCACTGTATGCTTACAATCATTGTGTTTGCACCCTCCACCCCACCCCCCCCCCCCCCTCTCTCTCTCTCTCTAAAACGCAGTGGCGCCCCTTGCCATGCAGTAGAATCTATAGAAATGTGTTTATTTTTTTACAAAATGGTTGATGGCCCCTTTAAAAGCTCTTAACTGAATGAATTCAGACATCCCACATCCGTTGCTAACCTTGGAAATGAAATCACTTAACAGTCTAGGTGGCCAGCCCTCTCCTATAGCTATGGCTTTTAGTCAACGACTTTCATGCTGCATGCGCCCACGGGTCCTTTAGAGATTGTCCATTACGTCGTAAAGGGCTAGAACAGCTGCTCATATTTCCATGACCGCCATTTTAGCCATACCGATTAGAGTCGGGGAAATTCCTGTCTCTTTTAGAGGAAATCTGCCCCTCCCCCCCCCCCCCCCATCATTCTGTTGAAGGTAATTGCCCTATCCATTGGAGTGCCCTAATAATTAATGTGCATGTTGGGAACAGCATTTCATTAAAATCATTCAGTTTACCTTTTCTGCGGAGCTAACAAGAAGAAAAAACATGAAATGTTGACAATTACTGTTTTCACATCTTCAGTAGATCTTTAAAAACGGAATTCCATTTCAATTCTGAATTTTAGCTGATACATCCCTAGGATTTGGGGTAAATCCAATTTTTGTCTCAATTTCAAGGATGTACTAAATAATTCATAACGTTGTACATTTTGTATCTAAAAACTTATGAGGGGGGGGGCAAGGATTTTGTTGTTGTTTTGTTGTTGTTGAAATATCAAGCGACCAATTACTTTTACTGGATTGGAGCTACTTGAGAGGAGACAGAAGCAAGGGACAAATACTCCTTTGCTCTTCTTTCTCGGCATTCTTTATCTCCATCATAATAGTATGAAGTCTTTTTACATGAGATTTCCTATATCGATTTCTACGCGTTGCCTTCAGCGGTCACCCTTACAGTATCAGCCAAAATAATGTATGACTCAATCACCACACCAGTCCCATGTATTACAACTGATGTTATTCCAATCCGATTCGTGTGACGCACCGATCAAGATTGAAGTCGGCACATCCATGACAACTGATAGAAGCATAATCACAGAAGGAATGTCGTCTTGATTTTAGGAATGTGGAGGGGGTATTGATGCACATGTTACTTAAATCCCTTCGTTGTTGCTAACATTGATGTCTCATGTAATAGTACTTCTCTGTGAAATCTTGGAAGTGTGGTGCTATGACAGGGATGGAATCCTCCCCCTTATACCAATCTCCGTAAGAAGCCTAACGACGGATTCATGATCTTAAAAATAGATTATTATGTTATCCATGAGATTTGAAAAGGGTCCTCTTTCGGATCAAAATGACTCATAAATAATTAACAATATAAAATGAACTTGACTGTATGGTTTAGCAGAAAAAGGATCAAACCAATTCTCAGTAAGGTAAAAAATATTTTAAAAAGGTTACTGTAAAGAATATTACGTTTATATAAGAGAGTCTTTAATACAAGATTTGATTATTTTGTTTCAAATTTTGGAATGAATAAAGTTGGAAAATTCTTGCTGAATGCATGGATTTCCTTCATTTCCCATTTCCTCTTTTCATCTCTTTCTCTCTCTCTCTATTTATTTATATTCATACATCCCGTGAATCAGATCCCCCCTTCCCCTCCCCCCCCCCCTCTCTCTCTCTCTCTCTCTCTCTCTCTCTCTTTGCTATCTTTGTCAATCGTTTCTCTCCATTAAATTCATATTCATTCAGAAAGATATTATGGCAGACATTTTAAAAGTACAATTAAATTGTATTTAAGTTTTATGTAAAAGAAACGGTTATCATAGGTGCATGTACTTTTTTGTCAATACCCCCACCCACCCTGTTGAACATTGAGCAAGTATATCTTCGCAATGAAACCGTTCGCTTCATCCTGGATTTTCTTCAGTGGTGTACGGCGCCACTTACGTCAAGTTGTCATTCCGGCTTGAACCCTGCATGACCATAAATATACATTTTTTAAATGATCATACAATTTCTCAATGATCATACAATTTCTCAATGATTAACTTTATTTGTTGTCTGACCGAAAATTGCTCGTGCATGTTGATTTGATACTCCTAAATCTGCAGCCAACGTTTGTATACTTTCAATATTTATAGAGAGCTTAAACAGTCCTCACATCGTACTATGATTATGAAGTCATTGCTACGAAAGATAGTCATTACTTTAAGAAGTAAACTGTATTGACAATGTATGGTCTAAACAGTCACGCCCCCCCCCCCTCCCTCCCCATGCAGGTCCCAATGCGTATGGATGTATGATACAGAACAATGTGAAAACTCCTGATGTCAAGATTCATTTAGGAGAGGTGCACGGCTTGTTAAAGGTAAAGGCCTCATTATAATCATGTCTAGTCATTAACTGCTAGAATGTACTATTGAAGGGATGAGAATCTCCTCCTTGGCATGCATGCAGCAGCACGCTTGGTAGAGAAGACAGGAAGTACGATTGGCTTGAGGAGGGTGGCTTATCTAGGACAAAGTCAGCTCCTGGAATACCATAACCAGACTTATAATGGTCGGGGATGAGAAGGATGGGGGCCGTATGAAGGGTACAGTTCTTGTTTGGACACATGTAAAGGTCAATCGCATAGGGGGCACAACTACTGCACTCTTCAGATTTGTGTATGATCATTCGACCTGTCTAACTCACCTGTCAATTACCCCCCGCCCCCTCCCCCACCCCTCCTCCGCCCCATCTCTTTTTCTTTTCATTTTCTTCTGCAGAATAGGAGAGACCGGAAGGGTGTTAGAAAATACACGTTAGGATTTATTCAGTCTTCCAAATTCATGCAACGGGCAAAATTGTTCTTTAAAATGAAGAATGAATAACGTCATATGTTTGGTAATAATCCTTGTAATGACTGTGTGTGTATTTGGGTCCATATCATGTTTACAAACATGATGGACAGACTAGTTTCATATTAAGCAGGCCTTCTTATATAATCGGCATCGTTTTGAAATTATTATAATCAGTGGGTACATTCTTTAATGGGGCCTGACATCATGAGGGAGGGGGAACGGTCCTATTCTATGCTGGAAAAAAATTGCAACAAGTATTAAGAATACAATTATTTTCATATCTGTATTAAAGTCGAGAAAACTCATTTCTGGTTATTGCAGTTTTGACATTTGAACTCAATTATTTTTGTTACAATAGTGATAATTTGTTATCCATTGTTAAAAACAAAACTCAGAATGATCCTGTTTGAAATTCGATTTTGATGAAATGCGAATGAACAAGACCATCGAGTGAGGGTAGGATGTGAATTTATGTTCACGTTGCCCTCTTCCAATTTTGTCTGTCTGTCTGTCTCTCTCTTCCCCCCCCCCCCCGTCTCTCTCTCTCTCTCTCTCTCTCTTATCCGCCCTCCCTTCCCCGCTCTCCCCTTCCTCTCCTCTCTCCATTTCTTTCTTTCCCTTATTCTTGTATTCTATATTTATTCGGGGGTGGGGTCGTTCCCTGTGCCTTTTTATTTAAACCACCAATTATAATGGACTTAATAGTGATCACTGAACCAAGAAGGCGTGGTAGGCTATACCAGCTCAGTGGTCATGAATCATCGACCAATCAATCACGTGATTAGTCAGTCAAAACCATCATTACTTTCTCCTACCGGTTTGCCTTAATAAAAATCATGTGTTAACATGGTTTTGAAAATAGTCATTCGCATTCGGACGACTACCACTAAACTATCATCGCCAGACACCTCTTGACTAAGATGAAGACCAGTGGAGCACAAGGATAAAGAGATCGCATTCCATAATAATGTCGTTTGTTTGTGATGGTTGATAGGCCAGGCATTCATCGAGCTTTTGATAGTGTTATACAACTTCTTTTCAAGTAGATGCAATTTTTTAATTATTAGAAGGCATGGTATATAACTGCATGATAACTGACACGTGGATCAAAAATTGTATGCAAGGAATTGTCTTTGTGTTTATCGGATGCCAAAAATTGAAGGATTTCATCAAATAAATGGGTTAAAATAGTTCAGTCATCTGGCATCTCTAACATTTTCTTTTCTTCTAAACTGATTGAAATATGAATCAGTAAAGAAGCTAGGCCAATTGATTACGGGAGAGTGCGGGAGGGGCCGTATCATTTTATATCCTTTTCTTTCTCTTCCCCCCTTGTTTTCGTCATTCGATTTGGGGCTACGCCCCCCCCCCCCCATCTCCCCCACACAGTGCCCCTCATAGCTACGCCAAACACTGGATGGCAGTATAGTGTCTCATTCGGATTCTCTGTAGATGATTACATTCATTGGTTGAAGATATCCAAGTGTTTCATGAATTCACAACCTTTTTTTTCTTTCATGACTAAAGGGACTCACTGATATCATAGGATCATGCGTAATATTAGTGTTTTATGTAAGCCAAGTGAAAGGAATACTCAGTCAACAGTCATGCCTGACTTCCAGAAAGAATTGATTTCACCTGACAAGCGCGGCTCCAAAAAAAGAAAGAAGAATATGTCAGTACCTGATATAGAATACGGGGAATACATATTTCATGCGTCTTTGGTTATGGGTACGTGTTTAAGTTCGAATTCATTGAGGGAAGATGGACGCGCGCTGCGTGAACCCTACAAACAGATCGCCAGGATGTGGAATCCCCGCTCGGTGTTATTTTAATAACGATGTTGATTCTGAAAGATTGCATTTCAGAGTAAACTCATGCAGGTTGTATGAGTTCTATAATTGCGCCGAGGTTTGCCTGGACTAACACATCGAGTGGAAGGAGCTCAGGTGCACTAGGTCACTCTCAGTATTAAAAGCCGTATGTTGATGATTATCATTCCGTTGAAAGGGTGATGTAACCCCGCATGAGAGAAAGGCAATGGGTATATGAATGATGCGTCTACAAACGTCACGATAGCTATGGGTGCAAAAGAAAGTGTCTGGAATGACACTATCACAGATTGATTGTCGTCATTCGTCTTCCAATTAAAAATGTCCACAGATTCACAGTGTCATTGAGTCAGTTCATGATATGTCGTTTCGATCACGAATGATATGATATAACTCATCTTGATACTGGAGGAATGACTAGGAAATCCTTTTGATACCAGAAAAATTGAGACATGCATCTATGATAATTCGTCATTCATTGAATCGAATTTGTCATAATCTTTTGGTAACCTTATATTTCGTCTTTGTGATAGAGTCCTTCTATGTATAATTGGTTTCTTCAACAGTTTGCTTTAAAACAAAGTTAGTAACTAACTACCTAGAGTTTTTCAATAATTCCCGCCAGAGAGAATAATTATCGCACCATAATGCACCTGGGGTCATTCGCTCGAAACCAACGACGCACAGAGCAATCGACACAGTCATCAGCTCAGCCGATCGTATGCAAGCAGTAGATCATGCGCGGCGATTCAAACTTCACCAAATCTTGGCGCACTCGCTTCAACCTGTAGAACGCTTTCTTGCAGACGACACACGTATTTCCCTACTATATACAGTTCGATCGCCTTTCTTCTCTACCACCCCCTCCTTCCTACATCGGCATCCTACCTGTCATCAGCTCCACGTTGCTAGGGCAGATTGAAGATGCCAGACCGACCTTGAGCTAGGGTTTGTACGGAGGAAGGGGTATTTGTTTTGACAGTGAGTTGTGACTGAGCCGTGGGTGTGTTGCGGGGAAATTGTCGTCTGATCGGTACATTGCCATCTAAGGAAGATAGGAGAGCGATATCATTATTCTCTCGTCTCATCTTGATATATACTTATGTGCCGACAACACCGCTCTAAATCGTGGACTTCAGTTTTTAAAGGAATTAGCATGGATGGTTTGACCATCGAACGCACGTTGAGAGGTAAGAACGAATCAATTTTCAACCGTGCTATTTCATTGAAGATTATATCATATTTTTTTGCCATAAACCAGACCATGTTATCAATGTGAAATTACCACACATGAACATAGAATGCCATCACTGAATGGGTATTGGGTGGAATGGTACACTGCCTGTACGAAACGTCATTACATCACCATGAATGTTGTTTACGATGAGTGGTATGAAGCATTGCTATATATACATGTGCAGGCCTATCACATTCAGGTATTTGTTATCAATGCATACAATCACCATACACACAAAAACACAATTTGTATGTCAATAATTCATGTAACTATGCATGGACATGTTGTAAGCAGGGAGATGTGCTCTTCCCTATAGATAACCATTTTAATTTCCAGTTAAAAACTAAACTGGATATACTACGAAATTTCAATATCATGATTGAGTGATTTTTATTCGACAAGCTTCCAACATGCAACAATATACAATAATAACATATCAAAAACAAGTCAGCTTGAACAGGATAACCACGAAAGCTCGAGAGCTTATTTCCAGTTGGGCCCCTTACAGACATGTATAAAAATTAATAAGTTAAAATAGTAATATTTACAGACAGATAAGAAAATTAAAAGAATTACTTATTACAGATAATAATAATAATAGCAACATTAAACTGATGATATAAATGATAATAAGTAGATAACGGAGCATTGTGTGAACAAATGTAGGATTACGGATTGTGGGCATCAAGACAAACGACTGATAATAATTATGTCGTCTTCGTACTTTTCTGAGAGCAAATTAGCTACACAAGGGTCAAAGAGAGAACAAAATCAATTTGCTATATGTACTGTGGCAAGACGTGCCCTATACTAGGAATCTGTGTGTGGGTGGTGTACCTGGTGTCTCCCTATGGACATGGGGAGAAAGTTTATGTCTCGTCTCTTGATCTCTTTTGTGAGACGTTGTCTTAAAGTCTTAAACGAACCATTTTACATATCAACATAAATATCTAATTTCAAGATTTAAAATACAGATGGTCGTATTATATGATTAATATCTAGCTAAATGCTTTGACTTTTTAAAAATATACTTTTTTTTCTTTTCTTCTGACAGATAAGTAGATTTTGTCGGAAACAGCCATAACAACAAATACGATTTGAGAATAGAATCTTCGATTATTTAGTTTATCAAGATTGCCCCTCAAAATATCATTTTTAAAGGGGAAAATGCAGAACTGGGGCAATGAGCTGAACTTTTTTCTAAAATTCAGTTTGGAGACCATGTGTTCCTTTAAATTTTCCCATAAATCCCCCTATATGTCTCCTTTAGAATTATGCTGGTATCATTTAAAACCGTGCACAATACAACATATTCATATTGAGTTGCACCTGTTCTCATCAAAATGGCGAATATGAGATGAAACACGATATGAGGCTGATACCCAAATGTGCTTAACTCTGGTTAACATCTCTCGCTCAACGTGAAACATCAATATCGAAAACGTTTTAATGCAGACAATAATTAATCACCATCGCTGTTTATCCACCATTTGGAAAATGAATTGTGTATGTGAAAGGTTTGACAGTTGAGGAGATAGAAGTGGCTAAATGCCCAACCATTTGCAGTAATGGGTTTTTGATCACTCGCACATAATATTGCACGCGGTCATGATGTGTATTCTGTCTGATCTACCGCTATCCGAATGTTGATATTACTTAAATGGATATAGGTCGAGCGCATGCCTTACCCCCCAAATCATAATAATAATGGAATGTGTTTCTATGTCAAAAGATGGCTGATGAGTGATGATGAATGTTATATTAGTTATTTCGTTTTGATAATGATCCCCTGCACATCCCTTCCACCCTGTTTCGTCTGTATATCTCTCTGTCTCCACCGCTCTGCCTATCTCTGTCAAATCTCTGTTTCTCTGTCTCTACGCCTCTGCATGTCTATCTTCCGTATATCGCGATTCGTTCTTTATCTCTCTTCTCCATTCTTCTCTCTCTTTCTTTGCCCCTCTTCTCCCTCTTTCTCTCTCTCTCTCTCTCTTTCTCTCTCCCTCCCCCCTTCCCTCTCTCCCCTTCTCTCTCTTTCTCTCTCTCAAATCTATATCTCTTCTGTGGGTTTGTCTCTCTACTTAATGATAAACCTATAATAATATTATCAATTTCGACATTTATCCTCTCCTTCTTACCCTATATCTATCGATTTTGATAATTCACCGTAGCCACAATGCAGCCTCTTGCTTATCGCACATATACACTGGACAATATTGGAAGCATGATTATTATCACGATATGATGGATACTTTTAGTTGTGCACGTGCCCTTAATCTCCTCAATTATTTTTCTCCATTTTATTGTAAGTTTAATATTTAATAATGATGATAAATTGTCCATCAATATTTTGAAGTACTCTGATCCCATGCGATAGAGACAATAATCTCCTTGTTTTCTGTTTTCTTCTAATTTCCTTTTAATGATCATGAAGATCGGTACAGTGACTTTATGATACAATTCAAACTAAATTGGAGTTGACAACTATATTGCATAGTGCTGTTTAATGCTAAGTTAAGATACATCGAATTTGTGCATTCAATTTCAAGATTCATAATAATGCAAAGAAGAAGAAATAAACCCCACGAAAAGACTTGTTTTATTCCCCTAGTCTAACGATGATTACTATACTACGAATGATCCAAGAGTTGTAGTATCTCTTTGGAATGACAAATCTCAGTAATAATTACAAAACGATAATAATGTGCAATTTGAAGCTCGTTTCCAGCTCCGATCATGCTGATTATGTTAGATATTCGGAGAAGAGTCAAAATATTTCGCGCCATAAATGCAATTTGTATCAACAACTACGAGGCCATAGCCCTCAGCTATCCCGTTCTAACTAGGGTAATTATGATACTGGCGTCTAATCTGATTCATTTCCAGTATCTGTTAAAGAGTTACAAGATATGGTTGGATGTGAGGGATATAATGGCTAGAAATCGATGTAGCTTGGTATTCTGTTTGATTTTTTGTTTTTGTTGCAATTCTGAATTTCGCTGACGATATCAAATTTGCCCACCTGTATGACTAGCCTGGCAATATTTAATTCATATCCATGTAAAATCCTACATGGAAATTCTTGTAAAATGAAACCTAATAGTTATATGAGGTTATGAAGATTCATATACGAAAAACAAGAAATTAACATTTAACAAGCTGTTGAGGAATAAACAAAAAGAGTATTTCCTAACTGCTTTCGTCAATTTGTCTCTATATTTTTTAGTGTAAGAAATATGTTATTGTATTCTTGGACTTTTCGTGTTTTTATGAAAGTGGTGAACACCTGAGGTATATTTATGACCTACAATTCATGGTATGGTTTCAATATTCATGTTATAGCTTTGATACAGGGTATCAATGATAACCCCTTGCCCGAGGCTCACAAGACATAACATAATCCAGGGTGAATTTGAAAGAACACCGTTGTACATTTAGATAAAAAGCGGCGTACATAGCAACGAAAACGTGCAGAGAACAATTTTTAAGGGAGTATCATGACTAATTAAGACCGATTTATGAGATCGTTTCTCTTAAAAATGATACATTACTGTGGCATGATTTCAGAGCTTATGTGAAATTCTTCACTCTGACCGAGAAAAAAAGAAAGAATAAAATTTAAGAATCACTTGTTATTCGTGCTTAGGATAGAATGATTATTGGTATTAAAGCAGCCGTGCATTACTTTCACTTCCTTATGAAACAAACGTAAATTCTTTACTTTTCCTTCCATTCAATGTTAGATGAAGACCTTTACATGGTAAACAAGACAGTGCACATCCCCTCGTATATACTTGATGTAAACACACAAACAGAAGGGGCACTTATTTTTGATATCACGTACGCAGTAAAATACTTTGGCTAAATTTTCAATCCATAAAAAGGGGAGAAAAGTGAGGTTGAAGATCCCCAAATGCATTTTTTCTTTATTTCCGCCTTTTAGCGTAAAGAATGAAAAGGTTTCGGCACACATTGATTAATTGAATCAAGTCTGATGCATGTTGGAAAATGTTCGAGAACTTTCGCTGCATTTCCTTAAAGTGCTTTGGTAACATTGCCTCAGATTCTGAAACAAAATCCTGAATTTAGCTCATGCTGCAATCATAATTATAAACCTTTAGGTCAGTCAGGAATCCCGTGACTTTTACAAGTCAATCGCCTGTCTGATTATCAAGATATTTATGATTGGAAATCGAAATTTCATTTTTCGTTTTCCTAACGGTTTTATAGAACTACAGTCTATTGGGGGAAATGAGTATGGTAAAACCGGTCACTCAAAGATTTTTACTTTTTTGAGGCACTTTATGATCATTTTGAGGAGCATTTTTTTTTTAGGGCTTCAATATTACACCATATCACAGACACTGATAACACATAGGGCCATGCATCTCAGATTTAACATTGTTAAACGATGCCTTTAACACCCTGCCGTTGAGCAATTTTGGAATACGAAAAAAAAAAATTGTATATAATATTTATATCCATACACAGGTTGAGACAAAATATATATAATGGCTTTGTCATGCTCTAGTCATATTTTGTTCACTCTAATTGTTGTGTTAAACTAAAATATGGGGGTAATAATATTTATAATATATAGTGTTGATATTCAGAAATTGGTATGAGATAAAATGAAGGGAAATTAAATAAGCATGAGTGCGACACCTGTCAAACATCTCTCTGATATACAGTCATAATTATGTATGTCTGCATGCAAAAACCCTTCACAGAATATTAAGTTGATACCTAAATGCTGCAAACTACAATTTTCTGTTTCTGTGCATTTAAAAAAAAAAATTTACTCCAAAAATGTCGATATGGTTCGTGATGTATTTTCTAAGATATATATGATTTGGGAATTTAACGAATTCATCCAAGAATCATTGGTGATTGATGCCAAAATGCCCGATATTTCCCTTAAGCCCAGGATGGAAGTTGGGAAGTAAAGCTCGGAGAAAGTTCCCACAAGACCCCTTGCTTTATGATGCACCTGGACCCACGTGACATGGCGAAGCGGACAGAGACTTGACCCCAATTTGTACCAGGAATATGTTTTACATATCCGAGAAGAATATAATTTAGATAAAGAAGGTATACGTTTAAGATATTGGAAGGAGAATATATGAGACGGCAGTTTTTATGGTAAAGAATAACACAAGTGAGATGGGTATGCGTTTATGAAGAGGGAAGGGCTAATAAATTATTTCTATTTTTTTCCTGTTAACTATCTCTCTCTCTCTCTCTCTCTCTCTCCCCCCTTCTCTCTCTCTGTCTCTCCTTCTCTCTTCTTCTCTCTGTCTCTCACTTACTCTCTCTCTCTCATTCTCTCTCTTCTCTCTGTCTCTCACTTACTCTCTCTCTCTCATTCTCTCTCTTCTCCTTTCTCTCTTTATTCATTTATCTCTTTTTCTTTGTAATCTAGATTCCTGAAAATTAAAGCTTTAAAAAACTTAACGACGGAACAAACTAGTGTTATGAGGTTAAAAAGAAATGTTACGTTTCTGTGTCCAAGAATTTATAAGGTAATTTATTCGGCTGCAATCATCCGAAGGGGTAGTTGTCCTAAAATGTAGCTGTCTGGAGGCAGTTGTCCTAGGGGTAGTTGTCCGGGAAATATTGTCGGGGAGTTGCATTGTACGCTGTCCCGATATACGGATTAGAACTAAATTTCAAATTTGATTCATGCAACATAAGTATTCGACCCAATCGAAATTGTATTTCTCGTTCGGCTTATTTGGTCCACTAATATAGTAATTTGTTTTGACCAATTTTCAAGTTGGTGTAAGTAAAACATGCATCCCTAATCGTTAAGATTATGAAGATAGGGTGATGAATCATACAACGCAACGACGGTTTTGTCATTGACATACTATTATATATTGGTCGGTATATTTTTGACATTTTGAACTGTAGTCTACATAAAAGAGAAATAAGGATGAATTCTTAATCAGTGAAACTATCTATATAAATAGATTGATAAATCGTACAACGCAATGACAGTTTTATCATTGGGTGCTATGATCCGCCTACATGCCTTTGGGTAAAGGATTAGCCTCATGATTTAAACGGACTCAAGGGTCCGAATTCACAAAGCAAGGTTTGAGCTCAGACCAAGGTTTGAGCTCAAACCTCCTTTTGTTTCGCCAAACCTCCTTTTGTTCTTTACAAACCAGGTTTGTAAAAAAACACGTAAAACGCGTCATATGACGTACATAAACCAAGGTTTGAGCTCAAACCTCCTTTGTGAATTCGGGCCAATGTGTTTTAGGTAACAAGTTTACCCATGGGTGGACAAACTGAGCTTACCATTCAGGTGTGAATGGGTTCATGATTGGAAGACAATTTGCCAATTTGTACATAATATATATACACTCTCATTCAATTATTATTTAGTTGTAAACATGGTCTACGGATTGTGATAACTTATTTGCTTATACATGTAGGTGGGGAAGCATATTGTTGTCATTCTATTGTGAACGGGTATACGTATGGGATGATGGGGTGAAGTTAAAACAAAAAGAGTGGCTAAGATTCTGGTGTGAACGTAGCCTACGTCTAGGATGACCCGTTTGTCTTTGAGCGAAGCAACATGTTATAACTCGATTGTGAACGAGCTTTACCGTCTATACCTACCGTTCATTTTCAAATTGGGCACTTAATGGTGTGGAATATCTTCCTGCTTTACTTGAGAAATGGTAATTATAATTCAGATGTGATGTGGGTGGATGTACATGTAGGATGAGGTTTAAGATGACCCTTTGTCTTTGAGTAAAAACAAAATTATCACTCAGATGTGAACGAGGTTTATATAGATAAACTGTCTACACCTATAATTAATTTTGAACCGGGCACTTAATGGCAGGGACTACAGTACTATTCTGCCTAGCTTGGGAAATAGGAATGATGATTGAGATGTGAATGGGGTGGATGTAGGATGAGGTTTAGGATGACGTTTATGATGTCTTTGAGAAGAAGGACAAAAATGTTATCACTCAAACGTGAACGAGGTTTATATAGATAAACTGTCGACCTATAATTGATTTTGAACCGGGCTTGAGAAATAGAAATGATGATTGAGATGTGAATGGGGTGGATGGATGTAGGATGAGTTTGAGATGCAGCTTGACAGACCGTCTTCCCTTTGATGGGTTACTTTAACCTCGGGGCTCTAAGACGAGATAGATCAACCCGACTTCAGTCTTCCCCTCGTCCTTTTGCATTTCATTATGAAATACCCCCACATGCCCCAACACTGAACGACGAGGAATTCAACATCAAAATGATTCAGCTACGTATGTACGACTTGTAGACTATATGAGTTTTGTTGGAAACGTATTGTGCATACAGTGAGAAATAAAATAAGAAATTAATCCCATTTTACACAATTCAGCTTCAAGCTAAGAAGGGTTCTGGGAAATTACGCCAAATGCTTTTGGATAAAGGTATTACCTATTTGAGGATCAACACTTGTAAAGTTATACATTTGCTTCTCTTGAAATAATATCTAGGGGAAAACAAATATAATCAAACAGATTAAGTTCCTACTCTGGGGCTAAATGGTACATTTTTAGGATATTGCAGAATTAATCATAATTTGAGACATTGCGACAATTTCAACAAATCCTGTGTTCCATCAGTTTCTCAGGAACACTTTTCAAAACTGTTCAAACATCGTGAACTGAATGAGATGACCATATGAATTTCCTCTTCTGTATTTCAGACCTATTCATTATAGTTGATCATTTGTGGACAAAGATTATGAATACATATTCCCCCTGTCAACTGATTTGAGCAGATGATACCACGCCTAAATTTACCAATATTTGAAAAATGTCCTCTTGACTGTTTTTTATGGACAATTTTTTTTTTTTTACGGTTGCTTGTGTCATTGTCGTCAGTTCAACATATCGTGGTGAAAAAGTATATAACTAAGACTATGTTACTTTAAGGCAACATTACAGTCATGATAGAGGCGCTAGTCCTTGTATATATTTGTTTTGACTTGTATCCCCTTAGTCATTAATTCGGCCTTCTTGTCTCTTTCGAGATTTGCGTTCCCAAGGGTAGTGTAGAGGAAACACGTTATTTGTTGATTTGCGGTCTGCAACAATTTTTTAAAGATATCTGACTATGTCCCCTTTTGGGGGCACTGCATTTAGAGAGGTGTGGCAACCCCCATCTAATATTTTTGTCTGCAGATCAATAATTTCTGCAACACAATATACACTTATACGCACTTTTTTTTTACCTTGATGGCAAGAGGGATGGAGAGAGAGAGAAAACAAAGATGCCCTTATGGTTTGCATGTTTTAGAATTCGGTAAAACTTTTAAACGCATTTTGTTTGACCTCTCTCGTCGAAGTATTCTATCAATGCCCCTAATCTTTCTTATATATTTGAGATTTATTCCATTTGAAATTACTATTTACTGTACTACAATCCTTATTATGGAAATACAAAAGTTGTATACCGTATTCAGGAAATATTAATAATTAAAAGCGCCCCCCCCCCCCCCCACGGGCACTGCACAGAGAGTATAATAATGATCTTTCTCTGTCATTTCTCACTGACTGTCAGGCTAATTTATTGATGGATATTGCACTGGGTTTGTCCGGCGTATGATTTAGGGTAACACGACTCTGTCGCTACGTCTGTTCGAACATATTTTGTGCCCGAGGTTACATGTGTGCTAGCTGTCGAAGGCCTGTCACCTAAAACAAGAATCAAATCACATTTTCGATTTTTCTATTTCAAGTAAGGGGAAACGCATCGAGGATGGCAAAAGGTTAACGTCCGTCAATATCTATTACGAGCCATCCTTAAAATAAATTTAATGACAAATGGAAAAACGAAAGAAGCAATACATTTAAATTTCGAAAGGTGTCGAATGATACAGATACATTATTTTATTTATATTCTACCTTTTTTGTTAGTAGTTATCGCAAATTATTAAATGTGGTGCCTGTTTGAAGGCTTAAAAACAAAAACAATAATACTTATGCATTTTTGAATTTTTTATCAAACCATCTGCGAATTAAAATTAATTATTTAGTTCAGTGGTATATATCCAAAAAAAAGGTGATAATGACGTAGATTCCTCTCCATAATGAAGTGCATGACGTGCTGTCGAATGCAACAAGGCGTGTTGCAGAACCACTTCAATCCACAAGTTTTATTTATGTCACCCCCCCCCCCCCTCTGCTTTTAATAATGGATGTCTTCAAACAGGGGGATGTGCATCGTAATTTTGAACGCCCTCCATGGGTTTTTTTCTGTTTTTAACTGAAACCCATATATATTTAATTGCCAAAAAGAACGATTACAAAAAGGGTCCATTCAGCACCTGTGGATGACACATTAGATCAGTATTATGGATATTCGCAAATGTTTTGAACAGGTCAAAAATGCATTAAATTCTATATATCTTAAAATATGTGTATTTCAATTATTGAACGGTGGTGCAGTGTTCTTCAGTCCGTGTATATACCTAGGTAAAGCTACGGATGACGTCGTTTACAATAGGCCTTTAAAATACGTCACTATATATATATCTACCTTCTCTTTTCGGAAAAAATGCTATTTATATAGATTTCACTCACTTTGAACATCCCTCCAAGATATGTCATTTGTGCGGTCGTTTTACATCTAAAGCAGATGTCCTTTGGTTGGAATAATTCTAAATGCGTAGGATTTGTTTTTTCCTTTCTTGCAAATCCCACCACGAGGTATCACCGTCATCTCGTTTATGAATAATTGATGTTAGGAAAACTACGAGATGTGAGTTCAAGGAGATATTGATGGGATATTTATTTCCAGGGCATTTGGCATATTGAAAAATATAGTCGACCACGATGAAATCGTGCTTCTTCGGTAAATAAGATATGTATGAAGGTTGGAAGTGTATGCAAATGATGGGAATTCTGAAATGTATGTTTAATCTGATGCTTATTTCATCGCTTCTTGGTAATTGGTAAGTGGTTCATGGTAGAAGTGATGAAAGAGAGTTAAAATGCCAACAATTTATACGTATTGTATATAAGTAACATTTTCAGTATTCAGTATCTCTACCATGAACAGTATTGCTAATACCTCACTCAAAGTTATACATCATTGTAATAATCTAATAATTCGATTATAACCAAATAAGAAGAAAGAAAAAGAAATAAGTTACAATATTGTGAAGTAATTTTCTCTTACTTAATTATTAAGATAGATTTTACGAGTCTAAGGGTTTATTGTTTATTAGACATATACATGAAAGTTAGCCTCTCCAAAAAAAATAATAGACGCATTGCCTATTTGAGGGCACTGATGTACGCTAACCGAACATTGTTGAGGAGTTCAACGATAGGCAATATTTCATAACAATTTTTTTTCTTCTTTTTTTTTAAACCAAAAAGACGATCACAAATTATGATACACTACAGTGTGAGTCAAAACAAAATTTACACCTAGAAAATTGCTATTTATGTTATAAATCATCTATAAATTAATTAGCAATTTTATAGGTGTAAACTTTTTTTGACTCACACGGTACATAGTTCCGATGTAACGGTATTCAGTTTCGGTACGAAATGATAAGGGCCTTGAGTATCCAAACTTTGTTAATTGTATATGTATTCTTAAACTATATTTTGTAAAGTAAAAATGAAGTAGCGAGCACAGACGATTCTTTACGGCTCAATAATCAAATTTTGTGAGAGACTGGACAGGTGGGCTGGGCAAGAGGGAAATCAAGGCTTGTCATTCCCAAAACTTCGTTTGGAAATGCCAAGTTTTTTCTTCATTCTATGATTATGTTCACAATT
The DNA here is from genome assembly GCA_035222895.1 of Strongylocentrotus droebachiensis. Classification (NCBI taxonomy): domain Eukaryota; kingdom Metazoa; phylum Echinodermata; class Echinoidea; order Camarodonta; family Strongylocentrotidae; genus Strongylocentrotus; species Strongylocentrotus droebachiensis. The sequence goes on from JAVYIG010008534.1 coordinate 18,552, forward strand.
TAAACAAAAATAAGGATTAGACAACCAGGTAGATGTCAAAATTCCGTTAGCAATGCTTGTACAAATTTAATATTGGATCTGAAAGGATGCAGTTCTAAAATGTTTTGCTAACCTTCTATTCTTCCTTTTACTTTGTCTTTTGAAAGGATCGGGTTACAAGTTCAACATAATGATACCCCATGACAGGCGCGTACGCAGGGTATTGGTATTTTTATGTGTATAAACCCCCCCCCCCCCCCCCAAACCCCCCTAAACCCCCCCCCCCCTTTTGGATTTTTTTTTTTTTTTTTTTTTTTTAATTATTAAAAAAAAAAAAAGCGGTCGGCTGAGTCGTTGCGATTTTTTTGGGACTCCAAAAAAAAAAAAAAAAGTGTCCTCTTACCCCCCCCCCCCCCCCCCCGCTTATTTAGCGGTGGGCTGAGTCGTTACGAAATTTTCGGCCCGATTTATAAATGTTAAAACCCCCCCTTGAAAAAATCCTGCGTACGCGCCTGCCCCATGACATGCATCGGGCTAAATATTCCACCGCCAAGGTGACAGTGTATATTATAAATTAGCGTGTAAATAAGCTGCTATTGTGGAACCTTTTTTCTAAACGATAGAACCTCTGTTTCTTTTTTTGTATAGGGACCTGAATATTTTTGCATTGGACAATTCTATGGATTCGCGAATTCGATTTGTATACTCAGCTCAGAAATTTACATCTTCAGATGAATCTTGAGACAAATAAAGAAAATTACACCAACAAAATTATGACACTGACATAAAGTACGCATACGCGTGTATACATATACGTTGACACGGGTCGTATAAAATTTATAGGCCTGGATACATTAAAACATATTTATATTTAATATTCTATGTTCTTTGAATAAAAAATTCTGTCTTGAAGAAAGACGAGAAGAAGCATGTGTCATAAATAAAAGATAAGATGAGATGGGTAATGATTCAAACATCTTACTCAAATGTCATGGAATCAATCATTAACGCAGCGGGGATGTAGCTGATTTAAAGGCATTTTTTAACAATGTTAAATCTGAGATGCATAGCCCTACGTGTTATCAGTGTTTGTGATATGGTGTAATATTATAGCCCTAAAATTGCGCTTCAAAATAATCATGATGTGCCTCAAAATAGTAAAAATCTTTGACTGACCGGTTTTACCATACTCATATCACCCCTATAGATTGTAGTGTTACAAAAAAACGTTAGGAAAACGAAAAATGAAATTTTTATTTCCACTCATAAATATCTTGATAATCAGACAGGCGATCAGCTTGTAAAAGTCACGGGGTTCCTGACTGGCCTAAAGGTTTATAATTATCATTGCAGCATGAGCTAAATCCAGGATTTTGTTTCAGAATCTGAGACAAAGATACCAAATCCCTTTAAAGAAAGCAGACGGATTAGAGCATGATGTCAATTGACTATAGTAACGGTCCCGATATTTTTCCCCTGTATGGCATATTAAGAACACGGAATATGATCCTTGCTTCCCCTTAAACAAAAAATTGCGTCCTTTTATCGCAGAGTGCTATTTCATTTAGGATTTACGATCATAATTACCCCTACGCGAAATTTTAGCGTATCGGAAGCGCCGAAGGACTTGAACACGAAGGTCATTATCACCTGATGAATGTGTAAAATGAAAGTCAGAATGATTCGGTCCGAGTATGAACTAGGCTATAACTATTTAAATCGCAGTAAGGGATGCTACCACTCATCCCAGGGTAGATACTATATCACTTTCCTCCCAGTGTTCTACCTGTATAATTTTCCGATTTTCCTTTTACTTGATGCATTTTATGATGTCTTGTAACAATGCAAGCTTAAGAACTCACGTGTACTTGTTTTTCTTTAGAAAGAGGTGAATTACTGATTCTATACCATGTAAAGTATAGATTGAATTGCATGCCTCTACAGTTGGCACATAAGTTTGATAACTCGTAGTGTTACATTTAGTATATCATTGTACTACTCATCATCAAGCATGTTTTCTAAGTGCTGTTTGATATGAAATGATATTTCGTCATTCATTCTGTATACGTCTAAGACCCCTGAGTGAAAAAATCCCAGACTTGCAATCTGTTAACTTCATTTGTATGACATAATTAAATCACGTAAAGGCATGGGTAGTTCTAGAGTGAAAGTGAAAGCAAAAGTTCAAATGAATGCCGCCGTTTAATTAGTAATAATTACGGCACAGAAATATGCAATTACGCAGCTACAATCTAGAAATCTTCTATCCGATATCTTCTTGAGAGGGTCCTAAGACATCATGGATGTTCAAAATACTTCATTAGCCTAATTGTTATGATGACTCTCTAAATTGGCAACGTTACTTTAACCTCTTGACCTTTACTTCCTGTTAAGAACATTGCATCATTCTGATTAATACAAACGTATATTAAAAAAAATGTATACGAGTGAAGCACCTGGAATCATCATCTTCAATTCCTACCTTGCTCAATCTGTTCAAGCTGTCCAATTAATTCGACGGAGACGATCAGACTGACTGTTATTGCATCTCATTAAAGCAAGATTAGCGTTTGTAAACCTTTAATCTATCAATCTCAAGCACGCTAGCTTACCGGGGGACGGGATCTTTAGAGGTCTAATTAATACGACAGTCATCACATTTCATTAACATCAGAGTTACAAGTACTCATTTACAATCGGGTAATTAGTAAATGTTGTGGTATTACAAGGCCCTGTGCTCCGCTTCAATTAAATGAAATGATATGTCACGATGAAATGCTTTTATCCCCCTTCTTCTCTGATTTGATTTCCTGCTGATGAAATTTTAAAGATCAAAATCCATTCTGCATAAAAACGAAAGTAAAATCTCATTGATAATCATTAACACCCATCAACATCTGTAGTATGAGTCTGAAGAATGGAGAAGTAAAAGCATTTTGATTATCAAAAGGTAAAATTTCATTCGAATGGTATTATCCATTTTCGATATTTTCGATATATTTCTTTTTCCTTTGGTATAACTATAGGCAGTGAAAAGAGTTATCCCTTTTTAAAACAGCAACAGATGTGTTACTCATGTTTTTCATTTAGTGTATTGGTGAAAAGGCAATTTGTGCTTGCACCCTCCATTGCCTTCAAAGAAAATTAATTTCCACCATGACCATTGCTTTAAAAGACGCTAACAGTTTAGGTATTAATCAAACTACGTACACGGTTAATTTGGGGGTTGGCACTTTCTTAGTAAGAACCCATTCCAAATGTCTTTAATATTGTCGCATATAGCCCGTTGAGCGCCAGATGGGCATTAATTCACAAAAGTGTTAACAGAGTTAACGCCCTACTGAGACGATAAAGTGCGACCTTTATTACTCAATGCGACCTTTATTTACTCAATGCAACACTTGTAGTGTTGAAATCGCCCATTAACATTTGGAATCATATCAATCAATGCTCTATCGGACAATCACCGAGATGGACTTCTCCCTGCACTCGACAGCAGTCATGCTCGTTGGGCCTCAATTTGGAAAGGAAAAACAAATTTCTGTCGGTATGTTCAGCTTGCCATGCTTGGCTTCAAGTCCATTGCGCTGCATGACTTTCAGCCTGAGTAAACATTCAACGACTTTTTAAAAACAATACGCAGGACTGAAGGACATCTTATGCCTCCTGCGAAACATGCGGGACATCTAATTTGCATATATACACCCAGCCTCTCCAGGGAGGCGTTCATGAAGGACTCGACGGTTGTATAAAAGAGGCTCAGCTTTCTACTAAAGCTTTCCAATAATTATAGTAGCGCCGGTCCCGGGAGCGAAAGGGCGACCCCGATCGAATTGTATAAAAATGAAGAAAGGGATATATAAAATGAAAGAAACAGGAAGATAGATATGAATATGAAAGGGAAAAGGAATTGGAGAGAGATAGAAAAAACAATATGAAGAAGATTCCATACTTTGCTTATCTAATTTTATCATATCTCTTGAAACTTCCAAAGCTGCGTCTATTCGCTCGCTTGGAATGTATCTTTCTAGTTTAAAACAATGGTTCGAGACAATCGCCCCATTCCCGAAGGAATTAAGGTTACCCCATAAATATGACGCACTGCAACTCGGTCATGTCGTGTGATTTAATGCGACTTGTCTAAAATACAACTTTGGGAGTAGAAACATAATGATTTCTAGATTGATCAAAGTCACTGGCCGTGTTTAATGCATCGTCCATTAGTCTAGAATGAAAATTAATAGATTCAAACATGAAAAATCACTGGCCATTTTTTATGCATCGTCCATTAGAACAAAAATTAATCATTTCAAAAACAGGGAACATTCTAACATCAACATTTTGACCTTCAAGTTTGGCTCCTTTAAGACACCCTTAGCGTGTTAATCAACTGTTTCCGATAACATCGAGTAATCAGTTCTTGAGCTATGTTGGCCTCCTTCCACTTGGGTTGGTTATTAACTCGTATATTGGCGCTTTCTACTCATCAAATCAACCAAATTAGAGGGGATGCAACGCAGCGGTCACACATCATGCATCAGTATACATTGTGATAATAACAATCTCTCTCTCTCTCTCTCTCTCTCGGTTATCTCTCTTCTAACCCTCTCTTCTATCTCTCCCCACTCCCCTCAAAAACATCTATCATTCTGTTCTCAAGTTTCATTCTTTTCCTCTCATTCTCCTTTTCTGTTACCTTCTCCTCTCCCCTTTTGTTACTGTCCCTCTTTCTTTTCATTTAATTTTCTGTCTATGTTCCCTTTTTTTCTCCTTCTCTCTCTATCTCTATGTCAGTCTGTCTATCTCTCTTTCTTTCCCTCACACTCTGCACATACATCTTTCTCTCTCTCTCTCTCTCTCTCTCTCTCTCTCTTCCTTTCCCTCACATTCTGCATCTACATCTTTCTCCATCGTTTACTCCTTTATTTGCATGGTCTTTCTTCATTTCCTCCTTATTGCGTCAAGCTCTAACCATCCTTGCGATCAAGAGGGAATCCAAACAATTCTATAAAACCCACGGAAAGGAAACATACCTCTGGGTGTTTGATCGATCAAGTGTAATGTTTTAAGTGCTTTTTAATTAACAGACCTTTTCATTTCATACGACATCTTTAAATCACTATGACTACACTGTCATTTTCGATTACAATCAATAAATTATTCATGTTTGCAATGATCGAAGTTCAGATGTATAATACAAATTGCTCAAAATTATGCAGTTACACAGACGGTTAATGAATATAACAAATATGAACGATGGGTGACGATGGAGGGGCATTGGAGAATTACTTTTATCGATGATAATCAAGATCCTCCTGAATGGAAGAATGAATAGAACATAACCCTACTTTTATCATTCTCATCTTTCTTTGTTTTTATATATAAACACAAAACTATTTAAACACGCTATCATCCCTCGTCACTTAATCATCAGAAAAGGGGAAATATGAAAGAAAAGCTAAAAACAGACCATTGCTACTCAGTCCAGCGGTACAAATATATATGACAGACTAATATCAATATGTGGATACGCGGTCGAGACAGCAATAATAATAATACAATCAACATCAGGCGAGTTTAATGAACTGAAATCGGATTATTGTACTGATTACAATAACACAGTATAACAAGCGTTACTTTTCCTTCACTAATGACATGTTTTCTTAGCCGAAATCCACTTTGGCACAATTACGTATTATGGGCAGTAAAATCCTGCGTATCTTGTCGTGTACCGTCTTTAATAATGTACGGCTTGTGACTTATTAGGGTAGATTTGTGTTAGGGTAAGAGAGAGAAAGAGAGAGAGAGAGAGAGAGATATATAGGGAGGGAGATAGAATGAGGGAGAGATGCCATGTATACGGGGAGGATGAATGCGGGAAGAATGACAAGTCCTTATTCCATACCTACATGAAAAGGCTCATGTTCATGCAACCGAGACATACTTGTTAACATGCATCTTTAGAATACATTCTGTCTTTATTTTACAATGGAAAATATACATTAGGTATGAGTGGAAAGCATAATTTTCAGCTCATGGTTTTCTTGCAGATCTTGAAGATAATGAGACATTTCTAAGTATACCGTCACTATTTCATGGCAATGCTACTATATCAGGCCTGAAGCTAATAGAGGCATCGAAGGAGAAGTAAATGGCCAAATAATGTGAGATGGATGAAAAAATGACGTTCAGTGTGTTTCTAGAGATTTGCTCAATAGTACCAATGACGTAATAGCTCAGGACAGTGACGTATCTAGCATAGAGGGGCATCGGCTTAAGGCACATTCCATTTAATGGCACATAAATAAAGACATAACTTGCAGAGAGTTTAAAGGCATTGTTTAACCATGTTTCCAGTTTTACACATCTGAGATGCATTGTCCTACGTGGTATCAGTGTCTGTGATATGGTGTAATATTGAAGCCCTAAACAAATTGCACTTTAAAATGATCATGAAGTGCCTCAAAAATCTTTGAGTGACTGGTTTTACCATCTTCATTTTCCCCAATAGACTGTAGTGTTGTTTTTGAAATTTCGAATTCCAATCATGTGAAGAATACCCCTGCCCTTGTTAATAACTACTGGATACGGCTCTTTAGGACTTGGGTCTAGACCATCTAGAAAAAAATATGAATAAGGGGCTATATGGTATCTGTTGAGGGCCATATGGGCATTAACTCTGTGGTAACAGAAGCTCTGAAGAGCTCTGAAGGACTATGACCAGACAATAAACGTAGTAGGGAAACAAAACCACCCTCGATTTACTAATCAAACACGGGAAAGTGAGAAGCACTGGAAAAGGGAGAAACTGGAAGAGACCAGACCAGATGGATGTCCATCTCATTGTAAAAATCCCGGAGAGAGTGCAAACACACCCACGACAGGTCGAGATGGGAGTCGCGTGATTTACAAAGCGGATGAAATATCAGCGTAATGCCCGGTCACCCGAGACATGTAGCTACACTTGTGGACGTCATTAAAGACACTCGCTCTGTACGACTTGCATAATGATGGGGGGCAAAACACACTGCTAAGGTGGTCAGAGTGGAATATATTATAGATGAGCGTTTACACCTTTTCACGCTGACAGGCTCCACTTGACTTCTCGCCGTCAAGAGAAAATACATGCTGATTTTATCATTGATATTTGGGTTATTACATTCTAGACGATATAATCGTCCATAAGCCTGTATTATTGAAAATACGATTATATTCAGGATTATCAAACTTAGCATTCATGTGAAAACATTTAATGTAAATTACAAGTCGCAAATTTGTCCTGCATTTGAGGGAACTTGACTTGATTCATACGTATTTCTTGGTATGACTAGTGAAGTTACAACATAATGAAGTATAAACTAATTCAATATTTAGATGACTTGAGTGCAACGAGTACTTCCCATTCATTTAGAGAAGCCTGGCTTATAGGATGAGAGTATAATTCGACGTAATAACATACATCATCGAAGGATTATCCTATGCGAGGCTGTACGGAGGGGAGGGAAACCTTCAATTATTCTTCCCAGATTATTAATGAGGTTTGTGTACATCGATCCAATTAACAATCTCAACAACCCTGCTCCAGGGAGTAGCCATTGTGACGTCACGAGTGAATGAGAGAAACGTGCCATTCATTGTGAGCTTATCTGCGCTTCTTTAACATCTAAGGTAGATAGCAGTTGGCATGATATGTTTCTGTGTTACCTGGTATAAAGTTATGATAATTGTCATGGTTGTAGTGTCGGAAATGTAATGTTTGACCTCTGATATTAGTAAGGAAGGCATTGTCGATGAATTTCTGTAAAAAATGAATGTTTGCGATATTTCGTCATCCTTCGAGGAAGAATATATTTTAAAGGAAACAGACGAAGATATTATTTTGCTATTTTGTAAACATCTTTAGGGTTCGGGACACAGTATTCAATATATTACAATAGGAGACGTATCAGTCGTCATCCTATATAGATGAATATTTGAATATCACCATGTGTAAGATAGCGTGGTCAAGCTTGGGTCAAGCCGGGAAGGGGGTGAGGGTAAGGGATTGTTTTAAAGGGGTTGTGTCACGCTCTTCTCACCCACCCCAACCCCCTCTCTCCCTCTCTCTCTCTCTCTCTCTCTCTCTCTCTCTCTCTCTTTCTCTTCTCTCTCTCTCTCTCCCTCTCTCTCCCTCTCTCTCTCTCTCTCTCTCTCTCTCTCTCTCCTCTCTGTTTCTTCTCTCAGCTTATTTTTTTGCCATCCGATTTTGGTCAAAGCTTCACTACTAATACTATACGATGTATGCGCTAGATGGTATACCTATCCTATTTTTAAAATAATTTCCATTTAATGAAGATCTGTGTGCTTTTTAACTGTCAAAACAAACGCCCCCGGATTTCTGAGCAGCCAGTTCGTACATTCATCACTCAGTTATGCTGGTTGTTATACCAATACGGTTGGGTCATCTCGTCTATTGTATCTAGGGTAACATATTCAGTTGGATTCTTTCGGCGGATCCAGGGGAGGAGTATATCATAGAATGAATGTTATTAGCTTGGTTGTGTTACGTTCTTTCTTTTCTCCACGACCATGTGGTTTGGATTCACGGAAGACCTTGGAGTAAAATGCGATTCTTTGGCGGCGAGCGAATCGTATTACATGCGTGATGGCCTGTCACGAGTAAGCAAATGCTTTGGGGGTATCAGGGTCAGAAAAGTTCTGTCATGAGAATGTAGGGAAATATTACAAACGCGAAAAGAGAAAGAGATGAGAAGGGAGAGAGACAGACAGAGATAGAGACAGAGACAGACAGACAAACAGAAAAATAAACAGAGAAACTCATGGGAATCCAAACATGCAGAAGAAATGTCTGATTATTAAAATAGTACAGAAAGAGGGAATGGGAGAAGAGGAGACTGATATACCAAAGTGTAAATTGAGCAAAATTTTATCATAACGACCTCAACAGTCACGGTGAAATTTAGGTAGTGAATTCTAAAATAAAAGACTAAAGACAAAGTCCGTCTTGAAATGCATCCAAACATCATGTTAGCTAGAGATGTACAGCATGTTGGTGGTAGTATTAAAACTGGTAGGGATTACGTAATGATAGTGGATATTGGCGTAGCAAGTGCACCGTTAGGGGCACCGCCCCTTGTCACTTGTGAATGAAATGTGAATTTAAAAAAAATTATTACGAGTCGGGGTCCTATCAACATCTTTTCTCTCGTCCTTTTTTCTCTTTTCCTTTCCTCGTATCCTTTTCGATTTTGACTAGGAGCATGTTTACCCCGTGCACATGAGCTTCATCACTGATGGTAGAAGTTGATAACCGATTAGTGATTCATTGATTTTCAAACAAACATATTTATGGGCATCAATGTGATATTTTACATTTTCCAATACAGAACATGACATTATATTGAAAATAAAAAAGGTATAAGAAAATAAGTTACATGTTTAAAACATAATATGCATAAGATAAACATGATGTAGGTGAGCTACAGCGTAAGCATGAAGCTTGATGTGCTTGCAGCCCTTAGTGTTAAACTAAAAAACATAAGAGAGAGAGTGACTTGCTATTAAGAAATATAGGGGAAAGGGGGGAAGACACTGGTTTGATCAGGGGCATTAATTGAGAAGACGGATACTATACCCTACCACCTCGATCCTACCCCATTAACAAAACAAATTCTAGCAGTTTGGAGATATTATATGGATGTTGGCAAATCGAAAATACAAGTGAAGGTGGTCATATTTGTGGTCATATTTGTGGTCATATTTGTGGATGCGGTGCGTATGGTGGTATTTCTGGTACTAGTGTAGTGGTCGTGGATATAGTCCTTGGCATGGCTGTATTTAATGATGGGTATCATGGCGGTAGTCATGACTGGTGGTGATAGTGATGGTTATGATGGTAGGAGTATTAATATTTGTCATTGTTTGTATTGTTGCAGTCGTTGTAGTGGGATTGTAAGTAATATTTGGTAGGAATGTCGATGACACCGTATAGTAGATACCTTACAACATTATTAACTATAACATTCTCAATGACTGGGTTCCTTTGCTCAGCATCTTTTCTTCATTTGGAACTAATGTTGATTTTATAAATATAGATGGTTGAATATATTATCTTTACAGCAGTTTGATATCAAAGACGGGGTACTGATTCTTGTAATTTCATACTTTGTTATCTCATTACTTGACCAATTGTAATTGAAAAAAATGAAAGACTGCGGCTTCAAAGTTATCGGATTAAAAATATATACATTATGTTTGGTTGTTCTGACAACTAACAAACATAATGCACCTCGTTAAAAAGCTAGTCTGTCAATTTCAATAGACGAAGTACTTTATTTTCAAAACTTTTTTTTCACTATTAAATGTATTTTGTGTCTGCTACCTGAAAGGTAAAATGAACAATAAAACAAAATAATGCGTGTATGGCAAAACATGATAGATGTAAGATAAGAATCATGAGAATACAGCGCCATTTTCTCATATAGTCTGGCAGAGGCCGTGTTAGATAGGAAGACAAAAACACAATGTCTTTGCAACTTGTTGTCACAACATATTAAATATTAACTCGAACGCGTCAATAGGTATGATGCAGTCACGATTGAACGGCAATTTTGTTGTTACAAAGTTATCAAAAATTTACTAGAACGTGACGTAAGAGATGGTTTATCTTAAAAATAGAGTTGTAGTTTCTCATGTATAAAGAATACTTGAATATTTACGAGAATTTGTTAAAAGCGTAATAGAATAGTTTACGGGAAATCGTTAAAAACCGCCTTGTGTTGGAAATTTCCTTTTATAGAGAGGTGTCGTTTTACTTTTGACCTTCCACCATTGAAATAATAACTACATTGCTTTTATCAATGACTTATTTTATAGAATTATACTAATTTTCGTACCCGACTATTATAGAATCAGGAAAAAAGTTTTTTTATTAACGAAACACAAAGAGATATTTTTCAAGAAATGTTAAGGTTATAACTATTTACTTAATAACTTTTTTATTTTTTATTACGCTAACATGTAAATTGATGTAAATATATATGAAATATGAGATATGTAAAATAAAACACCTCGGTAAGAGGACAAAAAAAAAAAAAAAAAGAATCAGAGATTAGCAAATTTAAGCGCAAACATTTTGTAATAAGCCAAATATTATCAAGACGAATTTTATTTGAATTTCGAAAATTAGAATGATTGCATTAAAATATATGATTTTTTCTTGTGATGTAAAATTAAAAGCATATTGAGGAAGTGCATGTAAAGGTAACCCTGAATCTAGGTCGGCCATTACCCGATTCGGCCGGTTAGTCAGAGAAGAGCGATAATGTATGTGTATTGACACAGCGCAGGCAAGGAAAAGCGCACTAACGAATTTCAGCCTGCATCTGTGTAAATAGTATTGGCAACCACCACAAACTTCCTAGATGGCAACCCGGTGACCTTTAAAGGAAAGATCTCCTCTACAGTGATAATGTAATTTTGACATCAAAATATACACAAAGAAGGAATGTACCAAAAGATGCAAATATACCACCTTAAGTTGGTGCCAGAAAATGAGAGTGTGGTTGCCTGAATGTGTGTAATTTTATTTCAAATCCCTGCATGGGATGGGAGGATGGAGCCCCCCATAAGCCCCCATTTCAATCCCGCCTCGTTTGCCTGTGCAGGTATCCCTTTTAAATATTCGAGAAAACTATGTTCTCAAAAATGCCAGCCAGATAACTCTAGGTTTATATAGTACACCATATCCTCTAGTCTACTAGGAAGAAGAGAACAAAAACTATTTCCTTCAAAATGAGCATCTAGATGATTTAAAAAATAAGCAGCATCTAAGAATAAATTAGTCGAAATAGAATATAAAGTTTAACGCAAATGTTGTACATTTGAATACGCCGAATCTGCCATCGAGGAACTGATGTATTATGCAATAAAAGTGATATATGTGCATGTTTCACTTTTTGTTGGCATCTGATGTTATATTCTTTTTTTGTTGATAACGCACAATAACTCTCACATCAACACGTACTTTTCTCCTAGGCAATGTTCTTGTTACCTTTATATGGCATAGAACTTTATGTGTTAATTTTTAGCGTTACGTAACAAAAAAAAATATCCATGTGAGATAGGGATGATCTTCCTATAAGCTCTTCTCGTTGTTTAACTTACTTAAGATGGGTTCTTTCATCCGGTGTGGTTTGAGATCAATATAAGAGCGGTTTGACAGATTGGATGTATAACGTTTCCAACGCACTTTACACGATCTATACGCTCGTCATCTGGTTGGCTAAATTCTGTTTAAATTGTATTAAGATTTCCCCAGGTTGCGGCTGTGTTTATCTGAGTGAGAAAGCTGATGCATGCATCCACTTCACAACGTGCCCCCTGCATCGCCAGCAGCACGCAGCCAGGGAGAAAATGGGTGGGCACTTTGCATATACGACAGCTAGCTCCGTCAGGTCTAGCAAATGGCGGAATAGTTTTTATCTTATGAGAATCTTATGAGCGTGGAGCTATTAGAATGCCTGGTAATGTGTTCTAGGGCTTAAGGGAATGGGTGATTTGCTTTTACGGTGTTTTTATTTCGAGACTGGGTAGTCTTCCAGTGGACGAAAGTGATTCAGTTTAAACCAGTTTGCCGTTGAAAGATCGTTTCAATGAACAACGCTAATAATGACAGCGACCGCCTGCATATCAATTTATTTAATTTAAAGGCAGTTAAAATACCGTTACGCGCGTAGCATAGATTCCTCAATGAAGGCTTCTTCATTGACCATAATGTTGTCTGCTTAAGTTCACATAGCACCGATATGAAGATAATCATACACATTATAAAAGGAAACATCAACTCACCCCCCCCCCCCCACCCCCCCCCCCCATCCCACCTCCGCCATGCATTTGTTTCACGAAAACTTATGACGGCGACACGAAGTGGGAAATTTCAAATTCAGCGGAAGGTCAAGTCATGATGACCTCCTGATTCTTAGATTTTGATGACTCATTCATGGTTTTCTAATGAATGTTTTGTCTTCTATTTCTTTTTCTATAGTTCTTCTGGTTTTCGTGACAGTCACAACCTACGGACAGGAAGGAGCAGGTAAGGCTTTATTGAAGAAAAAGAAGAAGAGTAGAAAATTGGATTATCGCTGAATCTAAGAGTTTTTCATTTGTTCATTTCATTTCATTTATTTTTATTACCAAACATACAATAAAACGATATAACACGATGCAATGTGCAGGACATGGTTGATAATAATCTCAAGGGTTTTGATCGGGTACTCTCTCAATATGTCTGTCTGCCTCTCTTTCTCTCTCTCTCTCTCTCTCTCTCTCTCACTCTCTCTCTCTCTCTCTCCCTCTATCCCTCTTCCCCACATGCACAGTATATAGGAGCTCATTTGTATTTATATTTAAGCTTCTTACACTGAGTCAAAATCTATTGTATATTATGAAGACATTCCATGCAGAAAATGTAACATTTATAATTATAGTGAAAAACATAGATCATAAATGTTATTGTGATAATGATAATAAGGTTGACAATGGAAGATTTTGTGGGTATCGCATTACATAACTCATCGAAACATAGTGCAAGTGCTCCTTCGGAATCTACTTTCGCGGCGCATGATGGTCCTTCACAGGGGGGGGGGGGGGTTCATAAAGCTGTTCGTAAAGTTACGCATGACTTTACGAACGACTTGTATATGAAAAGCCAAATGGGATGCTCAATCATTATTGATTTTGAACTGTTGAACTGTGCAGATGTAGATTAACATTCTTATTATAACAAACATTTTTAATACAAAGTATATTTTTTGCCATAATTTAATTGAGGTTATTGGAAATATCAGAAAAAAATTTGGGTATCCTATCTGGCACTTCATATACAAGTCGTTCGTAAAGTCATGCATAACTTTACGAACTCTTTGTGAAACACCCCCCTGCATGAATCATATTTTCTATTCACCTGGGTAGAGAGTGACAGTTGTAGATGAATGCCCTGTCTAAAGAATACTCACCTCTCAAAATGGCCATTGACAGTAAATGAACAGCTTGAGCACGTGATTACATACATCATGTCCAAAGAGAAATGACTTTTTTAAAGTCTACGGTGCTCCAGAAATTGTGACAATAACACTCAGGACTGAAAAAAGTGAAATATGATACCAGACAAACCCAGCGCAAATATATCATTTTAGGCCAAATAATATTGTTGGATTTGCTGCACTATAAGTAGTTTGATCAGGCCGGATATAGGCATACGGAAAATGTACTGCAGTTGAATAAGCCGTTTTGCAAAAAGTATGTATATATATTATGTCGCAAAGATGTTAAATTTCCTAAGAGTCCACCTACATCGTTTAAACGAAAACGGAATCTAATACTAATAGTTTTCTATATTTTGTATGTATAATTTCTATCTTGATATTTTAGCCGACGATGGACCAAGATTTCGGTTCCCGGCGCCACATCGCTACGACCTGGCTACATGGTGTGAAGAGAAGTACTACCCAGACGATAAAGACGGAATGTTTAAAAGCCCCAACTATCCACTCGAGTACAACAGCGATGAAGAGTGTGTCTATAGCTTTGAAGGTATATTTATTACGTTTTACCTTGACTGTTGTACTATATACTCAACATTATTACGTCACAATACAATATTGCACAAGCTCCGCAACTCTATCATGCGTCTCTAGAGGAATTCTTTCTTTTTTCTAGCTCTCAGTAGCAGTTTTGTTGTACCGATTGTAGTTAATGTTTAGGGTTAGGGTTACGTAACCCCATTACTCCTGCCTTTCGAATGATTCCTATCCTATTCTACATTCAGAACAGCTAATTATTACGGACAGATTTCATCATTTGAAGCTTGTGATAAATCGTGCTGTAACATAGTAGGCCTGTGACATCATTCTGTAGTTGATTTATCATGTATGAATACATTCATGATGTTACTAAACATAATTTTCTGGGAACGGGAATGGTGTCTACTCATAATCTGACACAATGTCAACATCTCTCTGGCTCTCAGCACACGATACTATGTTGTGTCTCTGTAATATTGCATGTAACACCAATGGAAAACAAATTTCTGTATCATGATTTTATGTAGACCCTGAAACATGAATCTTGAATCTTGAATCTAATCAAATACCAGGCTGCGTGGTGTAAAATGTGTACGTATTTGCCAAGTAATGGTCCACCGGCTTTTTATCAAATAGCTCCTGAAAATTCATTCAAAAGATGAGGGTTTTCGAGATGCTTAACAGATCAAAAAAATTGCACAAAATAGCAGTTGCTTTCTCGGAGTAATATCAAGAATGGAATTGAAAAGATGTAGCATGTTATATTAAATCTGTTAATACAATAATAGGGACTTGTTGAAAACTCCGATTTGTGGCTTCACCCACCATGTTGGCTAATATTCATTCAAGCTTTATTTCTAAGACTGAAAAGGACTTAAACCTGGAGAATATTTAACCGGTATTTTGATCTTATATCTGATATTAACTATTCTGAATATTTTGATTTATCTTCAACTAGCTGCTGAGAACGAGGTGATCGAGCTGGTCTTCCATTCAACCTTCAACGTAGAGGGCTCAGCAGGATGCGAGTATGACTACATCGAGATCCATGACGGTCGCTATGGTTACTCACCTCTCGTCACCCGTGACTGCGGACACATTGCTCCTCCTAGGATAGTGTCCTCCGGAAATCATCTTCTCATGTTCTTCATCACCGATAGTCTGCTGGTGGAACAAGGTTTCGCTGGGATGTTCAGGTATCTACCAGGTAAGATCATGTTGATGCCCTCAAGATGAGAAGAACAAAAGAGATTCTCCTTCGCTCAATGGCTCTGTTCCATCGAATACCAAGGTTATGATTACTGAAAATGGAAGGAAACAGATTACTTGAGTCCATAGGTACATTAGAAAGCTCATTTTACATGGTTCGCGTCCTTTTATATGATATACCTCTCGGATAAAAAGTCTGCAATTTATAAAATAAGATAAGAACTAGAGGAAATCAAAACAATAACAATTCCTTGAGAAATGTATGGCTTGTTTGGCTTGTCCAAAACAAACAACGAGTGAAATACATATTTCACAAAATGAACTCCTACCCCAAAGTTTCTTATCTTTGTCGACACTGAGCTTTTGACGGCTTGAAATCGAAAAAGATAATTTTTTAGGCAACGGCAATAATGGTGGTGGGGTTAAGTCACTCCGTCAAACGGACTCCAAGCCGACTACCTTTTGGTCACAAGGTAATGTTATTGTCGGTCCCGTTTGTTTAAATGTGGGATAAGTATAAAGAAAAATTATGACGTTTTTTTTAGCAAGTTATGAAATCTGCACCTAGGCTCTTTAAACTGTCAGTGCGCTGAGGATTTCATGACTTTTTAAAATTTTATTTCTTTCAGCTCCGACTAGACCTCAAGCAACAAACGTTGCGACTAAAGGTACATACGGACCTGAAGGTAAGCACAAACATAAGTACTATTATTTGCATTGAAACCATGTCATAAATGCGTGCATGCCCGTGGCATATCTGGAATCATAAGGGATAGAATGCTCCTGGGATGGGTGGAAGCGGAGTAAATGTGGGAGGTGAACGTGGAGGTGCCGTGGCATAGTGGTCCATTCACTTGACTCCCAATCCAAGGACTGAGGGTTCGAATCCAAGCCAGGTGCCAACGTCCTTTTACAAGACATTAATCCACATTTACCACTCTCAACAAGGTTTTAAATGGATACCAGGTATAATGAGAAATTAATTGTAGTTTTTTCCGGCATTGTGACAGTCTTTAAAATGGCGCCTGGCTAGAATGCTCCCCAGGGTGTGGAAAATGTTCATACATTAACATTAACATGATTATAGCTGTGTTGCGTAGATCCAATACAAATTTTACAATTTTTTTCTTTGCTATCAAATAGGGAAGGCGCATTGTTGGATACGCCCCTCTTTTACATTACAGAGCATAAGTTTTAAAGTTTTGAAATCAAATACCCATGTATAACAATTAATGGACGAACATCAGTTAGTGCGAAACACTTTTCAAAGTCAATACAGAAGTGAAAGAACAAAAGGACACGAGAGCATTCCGACAACCTGAATGAAAACAAATCATTAACGAAGACGAATTTATCATGAGCTAATGATCATTTCTGAGAACAAAACGAAGCTGGAGCAATGGTGCGACCTGATGCGCGATTGTATTCATGGGAATATTCCATTCCAACTTTCGTTTCATACTTCATAATAATGGGTTAAAGACTGTCCTTTAATACTGAGGGAGGAGATAAGGAGAGCCCCTACTTTAGTCGTTAAAAATGGACAAACTCCTATTACATTTTTACAATTGACAATTGAAGAACAAAAAATATTTGGGGGAGAGGGTAAACGAAGCACACAATCTCTACGTTCCTATCTTTTCTGTTTCATTCATGTTGGGAATGTTGTATAAATATTTTCAGAATGTTGTTTTTTCTCGATTAAGGGTGAGTTCTGGCCACAGGACATCTTTAGTATACTAGTCGAGGATTCTTTCTCAACTTGAAGTAAATTTCAGAAATTAAAGTGGTTATGTAAGTTGTCTGTATCCAAATGAGAGGAGGGGGCGGGATGGGGTAGGGAAATAAACCCCATCATCACCCCGTACCTTTGTTGTTCAAAAGGTACTTATCCCGATCATGCCCGAATATATCTTGGGACATATTTGTGTATTAATTTTGATGTCGTTATATTGTTTTATTTTTCAGAATGTTTCTTTTCGATAGAGGGTCACGATGGCGAGATCTCATCACAGGATGTTTTCAGGATTTTAGATGAAGAAAAGAGATGGCCCACCAAAATCGACTGTACATGGGAGGTCACTGTCCCTCCTAACAACAAGGTATGTGCCGATCAGTCTTCGGGATAAAGAGGGATACAAGTACATGAAAAGAAAATCCAACCTTTTTTAAGATAAGTTCCTTTGTAGGAGAGCAGATAACTCAGAGAAACAGAATAGCTAAAGTTGAAAAACAAATCGCACCAATAATAAGAGAATTATGAATGTTTGAAATATGATATCACTAAATCTATGTAAATCTCAAATGGTCAATTCGAAATGTGAGATCACTGAATTTGTGTGAGTCTCAAATTGGCAATTCGGCGTTTAGCGGTCAACTCCCATGTTGGTCGTGTACAAAATATCTTTGATATTTGTTTCCTCTTAAGTGCTTATTTCCCTTGGGAAATTATGCAAAATGTATTGAGGACATTATATTATTATAGGTCCTCGAAAGAGAAAAGAATTATCTAAATATATTTAGAAACAATAACATTTAGGCATTTGTATGTTGAAACAAAGGGGTAAGTTGTCAGTCACAAGCTACGTCACAGTGACATTGCAGATTCAGCCAAGTTGAAGTGCCTATACGTATAGTGATTACAATTTTTTTTTTAAATACATAACTTTCTTATTTTGTGTCCGATTTCACTCAAACTTTCACCCGTCTGTTCCTTTGTTTTTCTTCTTTCTTTTACAGTAGTTGTCTATAAAGACTGAATTTCCTTTAATAACTCAATAAATAAAGTCAATATTTTTGTTTGTTGCGTTATGGGCGTTTCTGGACTTATTTAAACGAGGAAGACGTCTACAAACATGCATCGGTCTTTCCAATATCACGACAAAGCTGAAGACATTCCTAAGATTACACTCGGAGATACATAATCCCCCTTTTGGAGGGAAATGCTTGATCCATTTATTCATAAAATCTCCTTAACGAATACGCAGATGTTTTGCCAAACTGTATCCACTAGTTTCATAGATTTATTAGGCTAGTTATTTTATTCATATCTTCTGCAGGCAAAAATGTATATTTACTCTTTGGGTTATGTGCTAGAGATTAAAAAGTCTTTGCTGGACTTTGCAAGCTAGTCCTACTTCTCACACTAACGAAAGAGAATCTCTTATCCCCTGGCTCTACAGATAATGGTCGAGTTTGCCGAATTCTCGCTGCATTACGTCAATGAGTGCTACATGAATCAGATCATGATATATGATAAGTATGCCTGGGATTTGAAGAGAATGAAAACCTTCTGCAGTACGTCAGCTCCGTCCATCATGACAACCAGTAACAGGGCTTATATCCGCTTCCAGGCTCACAGCCGGAGTGTCAAGAACTATTGGAAGATCGTCTACACGGCCTACAGAGATTGTAAGAATTTGTTTTGATTGATTCTGAAACAGAGTTATCTATGAAACTTAAGTTTCTGTTTTATAAACCATTTGGCATATTGTGTGATCCGGAATTAATACCTTGAAATGCTATAGCGCCGTAATGGCCGCCGTGCTAAAGCCAGGGTAATAATCGGGAGCGCCAGCAGTGTCAAATATGACAGAAATGAGCGCTATACAAGAACCCATTATTATTATTATTATTATTAATATTATTATATCTGTAAAGTCATTTGAGTAGAAAATAAGAAACAAACCCCAAGTATTCAGTAGACCGTGGGTGTTTTCTGCCATGCTCATTATCATCAACAGTTGAGGTTCTATCAGGAATATAAAGAAAAGAAGGGAGAAAATTAGTAAAGTTTAATTCATTTCCAGGACAATTCATATTGAACATTGTTTGTCAAAATTGTCAAAAATAAAAGATGTTACAATGAATTTACTACCTCAAAAGAAATGCGTCCCATTTCATTTAATCAAAGAATAAGATTTATTTCAATAATTTAATTTCTAACACTTTTGAAAATATGTGAACTTCTCTTTATTACAGACGAGTGCAATGAGACAGCATCGTTCACATGTGGTCAGTACATGTGTATTAATCGTGACTTAGTGTGTAACGGAAGACAGAACTGCTATAACAACGCATATGATGAAGATGATTGTGGTAAGATATCAAAATATAACTGCCTCTCAACACCATCTTTAATGATACTTCCTCCCTAAGTTCGGGCAATCTAACGTTCCGAAAGCCATATGTTCTGACATACCTATGTCTGATCACAACTGTGTCTCGTCACCGCTTTATCTTGTCACACTTATGTCTTGTCACACCTATGGCTCGTCACCACTATGTCTCGTCACCATTATGTCTTGTTACCACTATGTCTCGTCACCACTATGTCTTGTCATACATATGTCTTGTCACATCTAAGTCTCGTCACCACTATGTCTCGTCACCACTATGACTTGTCATACATAATTATGTCTTGTCATACCTATTTCTCGTCACCACTTTTTCTTGTCACCACTATGTCTTGTCATACATATGTCTTGCCACACCTATGTCTCGTCACCACTATGTCTCTTCACCCCTATGTCTCGTCACCACTATGTCTTGTCATACCTATGTCTTGTGACACCTATGTCTCGTCACCACTATGTCTTATCATACATATGTCTTGTCTCACCTATGTCTCGTCACCACTATGTCTTGTCATACCTATGTCTTGTGACACCTATGTCTCGTCACCACTATGTCTCGTCACCACTATGTCTTGTCACAATTATGTCTTGTCTCCCCCATTAATCGTCACCCTTGTGTTTCGTCAACCCTATGTTTCGTCACCCTATGTATCGTCAACCCTTTGTTTCATCAACCCTATTTTTCGTTAACCCTATGTTTCGTCACTCCTTTGTTTCGGCACCCTAATGTTTGGCCATCGATGTTTTGATAACCCTAATGTTTTTTTGAACTCATTTGGTTCCGTTCCCAATCTTTGCTTCGACACCATTGTGTTGGACGATCTTATGACTTGACACATTAGGCGATGTCCCACAGAGGCCAAAAATCCGGATTTTAGTTATCCTCTTAATTGCTGTCTGTCATCAATTATCCCATTAAAAATCCTCTAACGAAGCAAGAAAATTCTCCCTTGAAATGATTTTTTATGGGATTTTTCTGTGTGACATCACCTATAGAGATGCTTCGGCACGCCTGTTAACTTAACCCAAAGTTCTAACACTCCTGTATTTCGGCAACCCCATGTTTTGACATCCCTTTCTTCAAACACCCTTATGTTCCAACACCACGGTGTTTAAACACCCATATGTCTCACCATCCCTATGTTTCGACATGCTTGGATTACAATTCTTATACCCCTTTCTTCCGACAGCCCCTATGTTCATGCAACCCTATGTTCCTACAGCCCTGTGTTCCGACACAATTATATGCCTCATATCCCCAGACAATCACAACCAGGACAATTGCCATCTTTCTGCATCTCGAAGGCACCAAATGACAATGCAATTTCAAGATGAACAAGATTCTATCTCATCATGCTCATGTATTTGTTTATTTTTTAACAAATGCAGCATTTAGAGAATGATATGCACTTCTGTACTATATGACATAGTTACAATCCTTTTTTGTTATAGATATATCTCTCTACCAGTAATACTATTTGAAGCAGTCATATATACGATTTGATATATATATATATTAATTCATTTCTCAGAACCGGAGAACCCCACTTCGCTGCTGAATGGAAAAATTGACGCCGTGTTGGGATGCATGATGTCCATAATCTTCCTCGTCACCCTCATAACCATCTGCCTCACATGTCGACATTCATGGTTACGAACTCGTGAACGAGCCAAGGCGATGTCGACACGACGGAAAGCTGAGAAACAAGCCGTACAATATATGATGGACAACGAAGCAAACGCCGACGCGCAAGAACTAAGTCCAATGGGAGAGCGCGAAACTACTAATTACACAGTGTGGAACAAACCCAATAATTTGGCAGACGATAATTTTGTTTCTTGTAATAATACGTCGTCTTCGTCCAGTCGCCATCTTGGGACGGGCAGGGCTTCGCTGACCTCACAAGTGAGTGATTATGTAGAGCATATGATGGATAGGATAGGGAGTGTGCATGGACAAGGTAGTGGAGGGAACAGCGAAGGAAGGCTAACCCGAGCCAATGCCAATAATGTGTGGACAAGACAATCATTTAGCGACCACCCCAGGACGGTTCATAAACATCCTACCAAGGATATACAAGTTCACGTGTAAGACTTCTTCAAACACATATGATTATGTAAGCTTCATGTGTGTATAAACCAATATTGCCAAATTAAACTTGAAGACCGAGAGGGAATCTTGGGCATCCTTGCAATTTTGATAAAAGTAGCGAACTTCCATTATAGATAACCATCTCTTACCAAATATTCCTCCTATTTATCACGTTTTGGTGTTGTCGTATAATTATCGTATCCTCTCTTCCAAATCGTAGTTTGTTCGTGATGTGGTCGGAGATATATCGTGCAGCCAAGCCTTTCAAGCATAATCTGGAATTTTCTTTAATGATTATTGACGGATGTTACACACCTTTACATAGACAATTGTTAGTAGATGTTAATTAGAATCTGATTAGTGCGTTGATGGTATAAACGCTTCGTTTTAACGTTCGCAGGGAGGTGTATGACACATCGAAGGTCAGACGGTGATGCTTCGCCATCGCACTCATCAACAGAGCCTGTGGATGATTTGTGGGATTGTGGGATTCACGACCATAAACTAACACGAACAATTACCCCCTATTTACCTCTTCATGATTTGAGCTGCATTTTAACGGACAACATTGATCAAGAAGTTTTATATGTGGACCAAATTGACGAGAGTCCGAAGATGCATACAATCGATGTTCTAATTCTTTTGTCTTCTGAAAGCTTACTCACTCACTTCATCCGAATTCATACAGTTCATCCATTTAGTTCATCTAAAAAGAAGATGGATCATACTAACAATTATCTCAATACTTATGAACAGTACACTTACGCTTTTATTCTATAAAACGAAGAAAAGATAAATGCCAAGTCGTAACATTATTTCCCACACTACACAGAGATACATTCAAATTGTTTCCTCCACATTTGCTAAAAAAAAGACGTTGGAGATAATGATGGCGAGTATGGTAAGTATGTGATAGTTTCTCTTTATTCACGTCATAACAGTATTTTTCTTTCGGGGCCATATGCGGCAAATCATTATTTTATCATAATTATGTCTTTACTCTATCCAATGGGGTATCCAGCATGAGATGGGGAGGACGTGTCTCTCCCTACCCCCCCCCCCCATCTGCCCAATCCCCCCCCCCCCCATTTGCTGACAAACAAGGGAAATCAATCAAACTGTTTCAAACTTACTTTTTGTAGCAGTGGATGCTGCGATATTGCAGAAAGTGGCCCAAATAATTATTTCTTTTTGTTCTTCTTTGGAGCATGTTCATCGGAATCATCTGCAATCTTGGATCCGCCGAATTGACCGGGCAAATCGCCTTCTTGGAGATGGTTCGAAAATAAAAGCATGGGACTGGCATACAGTGACTGCCTGAATGCGTTGATCAGATCCAGTGACACCTTAATGACACTTTCAGATGAAAATACAACTTTATATCAATCGAAATCTGAATATCGTAAAATACAAGTATGAAGGAATTACAAATATTTTCTCTTCCAGTATCGCACAAAAGCAAATTGTAAACTTTTTTTCTCGCGCCCCTACAAACTACTGGTCAACAGACGTCAAATTGGCTGCAGTTACGGTGACGACATAATGCTTGGTTTTCATTATGTTCCCGGCGTCCACGTCAGCCCCGTTTGCCCGAAACGTACTGCGCCGTGGGATAGTTGCCATTTTGGTCTCTGTATTCAAATTTTGTTAGGTCTTTCCAAGTTTTGTAAATACGTACCTTTACGTTTTGTTGCGTTCACCCCGTTTTACTTCGGCCTACTAGGTTTCTCATCTGCACCATGACCGCCGTGGCAAATCTTTTGACAGTTTAATAATCTGGCCCAGCATCCACGGCTCATGGCCTGTCACGTTTGCCCATTCCGTCCCCCATGTTTTGTATGGTGGCCTGAAACGTGATTTCCGTGGCCGCTGGAAACATAATGTAAAATTAGCATAACATGTCGACCCAATCGGCTCGCCAAAATAATTGAGGCGATGAGCCGTGCTTAATTAATGCAGAGTATTGTGAATATGCGTACTCACTTTAATAAAACGATTTCATCAAGTCGATATAGAGCTGTTACTCCTCTGACAGACACAAACATAGCATATAATTGGTATATTTATACATTTATATTGCTTATAAGGTTTATGTTGATATATAATTCATCTGTTAAATTTCCACTTCTGAAATATGGAGGGAAAAAAAGATGAGAGAGTGCTGTACAACGCCAGTCAGTTGTGTCACGTGGGCGAAATCGGGTGTGGGGGGTAATACCAGTTAACGAATAGGCCATTTCCGTAATGTAATCAAATGTAATACACAAATATTTGTTAAGTGCCTTGTTACAAATCAGTTCATTCATCTGTTACGAATGATTGCATTTCAATAGTCAGATTGGGAATTTCATACTTTACGTGTTGCTAGGTCGGACAAGCCGTGATGATTGTCCTACCTATTAACATTTAATGTATGTAATTCGCCTATGTCTATTGAAATACAATTATTCGTAACAGGTAAACGAAATAATTTGAAACGAGCCACTTAACAAAGATTTGTGCATTAAATTTGATTGTATTACGAAAATGGAGGGGAAAGCGGCCTATTAATTGTTTCAAAAGATAAATGTTAATTCTTATGATCATAAATTGCCCTACTCTGTCACCCACTGTTTACCAACACGTGGATACACCCCAGTCTATCTGCAAGGACTTTGTTTTTTGTAGTGTTCTTTTTTCTTAGTTAAAAAAAAAGAAGTCATCAGCAATTTCCACAGTACAGGACACTACAGTAACACTGTCAAGGGGCGTCGGCGTATCTTTTATATTTGGGGGGGGGGGGCGTAGTGTTTTGAATATTTTCCTCAATGGGCTGTACAGTTAAGTCAGAATTTATTCAGGGGCAACCTCCACTACCCCATCCCCCGCCCCTCTTCTCAGGTTCGTCGCCGCTAGGGCGCTATCGGGGGCGCTATAGGCACTCGAAAGGAAAAGGGTACGAAACTCAAATTCACTCATGTATATTACACTTACTCATAGCCAAATTAATTCTTTTCAGTATGTTCATATTATGTAATAGTATCATCGTGCTTCCTCAAGTAATTAGGTTTGATAATGATGTTAATATCGCTCAGATTTTGCGATTATTTAAATAATTTCAGCCATATAAACAAATTTAAGATTCGCATTGTTGACTTGCTACAAGATGTGTGTAACATTGAATTCCGAAAAATTGCGATATGTCTCAACAACATCAATACTCTGTCACCCGTTTATGTGTGAGTTGTTACATGTGTTTCTCAGTTTTGTTTCGATTTTTTATCCATGACTTTTATTGGCTAACTGTGTAAGTACAAGTTGTTCTAACTCTCTCAATCCCCCCTGTATTTTTCTCCTCTCTCTCTCTCTCTCTTCCTCACTCTCTCCCTCTCTCTCTTTCTCTCTTTCTCTTTCTCTCTTTTGTATTCAATCTCTCTCTCTCTCTCTCGTTGAATGTGCTTGTCTTTTTATATCGGTGCAATAGATACGAAATAGTTACAAAATGTCAAATGATAAAATCTGCCATGCTTAAGTAGGTCAATGTTACGAAGCATTTTCATTATCGAGGTGTTCATGGTGATACTTAAGTGTTTTAGGCATTCTTGTCAAGGAAAATTTGAATAATTGTTGATTTTATCAATAAACCGTTTCACAGGGAAATAGGAAGAAATAAATCTCTCTGTGACTGAGCCTTGCAGAAGGGTCAAAGTTTGTCAAAATATTGTTCGGTAGTGAGCCCTCTTGTGTTGTAATTGGTATATTTTTCATCTCGGTTTCAAGTTGGTGTAACGAGATTTCCGTGATGTTTATCAGAGGCAATTGAGACAAATAACACATGAAACTAAACACCCATGTTGTTTTGATACAAACAATTTAGACAATTTCACATATAAATTTATTGGGATAAATCTAAATCCCTCAAACAAAGACCCAGTAGATTATTATTCATGTTATCCTCATGGTGTTTCTTTTTCACATTTAGGAACAATTTGTTTTATTTTGTATTATTCCATTGTCTGCATTTTATATTTCTCATAGGCCTGGTGCCAACCTAAAAATGTCGGAATTTACTATTTCTGAATGTTTACAATATGAAGAGTAATGTTGTGTTCAATGTATGGTTAAAGTAACTGTGTTGTTATTTTCTATTCTGAACATTGAATGAAAGTTTCAGTCATACATTCGGGAATGTATGAGCTCTGATCATTGATAATACAGAAAAGGGCTTTTGGTGAGGTAAAATGTAATGTTGTTGGAGATCCATGGTAACGATCTATGTCAGATGTTTAGATGATTAATTGATATACATCTTGTATACACCCATATTATAACTAGTCCTTTTTCGATGCAATATTATCATTGGTATGAATAAATTATAATACATGTACTTTATATAATTATGCACAACCGTGAGATCATTTGAGTGCTTATTTGTCATAGTTTGAAGCTGCTAACATTTTGTTGATGATTGATTATACGTTAAATGCATCTATTTAATTACGAAGATACAATCATACCCTTCTAATGAGCTTTAAAATTAATATTTCTGTCTATGTATTATTTGACTGTTAGATATCTTTTCTTTTTTTTTACAAATAAAATTCACTGTATAAATTATTAATCAAATAACTGCCAGTTGCGGATTCCAGGATAGGTAATCTTGTTTGATATTGCTAAGAGCTCTCGAATCAGTGTCTCTGACTTACTCTTTTCAACTCGAATCCACTTGACTAATTATTGATACCCATATAATTGCAATCACGAAAGAAATAAAACACTCAACATTCTGCGAATACAATCTACAATATCGGGAAAAAGGCGAAACGTTTGCTAGAATTTTCATATCAAGCTTTCGTCCGTCAACAATCCCCACACAAATGAGTATGACTATGGCATTCCTGTGTTATGACACGGCTGTGTGCTTGCAGTAAAAAGGGGGCGTCCCATACGTGACGCGGAAATAAAGTTAGCCGTGTCATGGGGCAATCATTATCCAATGAGGGATAGTATGTCGCCATATTAACTCGACATCTTCCGGCCTTAGCACCAAATGTTTAATTCACGTTTGCTCTTCCTTTCGCAAACAAAGCATACATTAACATCCTCATTGCCCCCGTTACTCATGTAAGATGGAAGGGGGGAAGGGGAGATAGAGAGGGGGGATTTGAGTGGTGAGTGAATTTGGAGGATAGGTGAGGTGAGGGTGTGCGTAAGTGAGGAGTGAGGGTGTATTTTCAGCTGATGTGAGAGTGTATAAGAAGGGGAGGAATGAGGTAAAGAGAACAGGAGGGAGATAGAGAGAGAGAGAGAGAGAGAGAGAGAGAGAGAGGGGGGAGAGAGAGAGAGAGATAGAGAGAGGGAGGGGGGTAGAGGGAGAGTTAATATGTGTGGCATTTGACAGCTCGTCGCAATGAAAGTCGTTTAAATTTCTACGAGCCTTTATACATAAAGATTAACAGTCATCAGAGGAACTGCCTGTAGTCTATTTTGAAGCTTCAAAATATCGTCGTCTTCTCTTTCTCTTTCTTTCTCTCTCTCTCTCTCTCCCCCTCGTATATATTATTCTCTCCCGTCTCCTCCCCCTCTCTCTCCAATTCTTTATCGTTCGCCCTCTTTTTTTCTTTCTTCTTCTCTCTCTCTCTCTGTCTCTCACCCTCTCGCTGTCTTAGTTTGCGCTTTTACATAATGTATATATATAAAGAGATCCATACACATACACATTCTGCCTAATCATTTCCTAGGGATGTTGCTCGAACCCAAGAAGATCTGCTACAGAGCGGAGCCTGGAAGGCCCATAATGCATAATAGGCAACACGCACTGCCCGTGGCTTCAAGATATTCTGTGACAGTTTCTAACAGTGATAAATTCTCATCCCGAGGCGAAAAGGGGAAAAATAAGGCCTATGTTACATTATTTTCAAAATAAGAAATCCTTTATAGCTAGCGTCTGATGTGTGAGCAGGAGGGCCCCTCCGACTCGCCCGGGGAACCTTCGGGGGTTGAACATGATGGAGGAGTAAGAAACGCGGAGAGAAGTATTCAGGCAAGACGGAGCTCTTAATTTAAATTAACCCACGACAGAGCTAGAACAACAACCTCAAAATTTGACACGGATACATTTTTCCTGACTTATTTCCACCTTTTGGGAAAAGAATGAAAGAGGGGAATTGTTAACAAGAAGAGAGAGAGTACTGAGAACAGGAATAACAGTTGAACAACTTAAAGCCAGTGTGAAAAAAATGTGCACTAGCTAAGCCAGCTCAATTCATTGTTTGGAGATGTTTTTCATGATTTTCGTGGTTTTAATGATTATTGTGCTGACTACAAATTAAAAAAAAAAAAAAAAAAAATCGGAATTGATGGCTCATAATGACGATGAGGGTAATAAAAATTTGATAATAATTCAATATAGTATCTGATATCAGCAATTGTGCTTTTTTAGATGTTAATATATATTTCAAAACTTAATCTTTGGAAGGTGAATAATATGGATACACTGAAGAGAAATTTAAATAAAAACTGTATACAATACTATCATTATTATATAATAAAACACGAGAGCATTTATTTTCATAGCGAGTGATAATAAAGACTTACATAGTTTACAACTTTCTGATTAAAGCTTTGATACTATTTACAGACGAAAACAAATTATGATCATTGATTAGATAATAGAAGAGAATACTTTACACAATGGTGAATTAAACATATAATTGTTTTGAAATTACATACACAAATATCCTACGAAAACAAAGCTAACCACAAAATATATTTCTTTTCCTAGGAAATTGTTAGTTTACATGTAAACTCCATGTATAGAAGAATACTGAAAAACTACGATTTTTGGCAAATCAACTAAACCAGTGCATAAGAAATAGTTATTACATTACGTTCAATATTCCCTTCGACATCTCCCTGTTCCTCAGAATCATTTACTAGATTGATGAGGAACTATAAATGCTGAGTTTGTTATCAGTATTATCATCATTTTTATTGTATCGTAGGAACGGTAGATTGAGAGGTAAAAAACAATAAAAAGACATATCAAACCTCGTCAATGTAATTTTACACTTGTCGCTGATCAATATTTTGCCGGTGGTGCACCGAAGTTTCCTTTTTTGACAGTTAAATTACACAAATCTAACAAGAATTTAACGGTGTATGATGACAGATCCTATTACAACATCCACTATCAAAGAGTGAAAATAATTTGTGATACCAATATATGTACATTAGTCTTTTTTTTTCATCTTTTTATGCTGGTCGCAGATTAACACATAAAAATTGCAAGCCTGTAGTTGCATGAACATTTGTAATGATATCAGTCGAATTATAATAAAATAAATCTATACTGAAAGAAACCATCATACAATCATCCGTAATTATTAACATTACTATCACTATTATTACTACTACTTCTACTGCTACTACTACTATTACTACTACTACCTACTACTACTACTACTTCTACTACTATTACTGCTGCTGCTACTACTAATGCTACTGCTACTACTACTACTACTACTACTACTACTACTACTACTACTATACTACTACTACTTCTACTACTACTACTGCTGCTGCTACCACTATAAACTATATACCATTCATACTGCTACTGGCACTACTTCTGTTGCATGGGTCCATTACGAAACGCTTTTTCTGCTTTTTCTAATACTATTCCTATTTATACTTCTGCTGCTGCTTATATTACTACTATTTATGCTGGTTCTACTGCTACTACTACTACTACTACTACTACTTCTACTACTACTACTACTATTATTACTACTACTACTACTACTACTGCTGCTGCTACTACTGCTGCTACTACTGCTGTTGCTGCTGCTGTTGCTACTTCTAATAATAATAATAATAAATATTACAGCTACTACTACTCCTACTTTGGCAACAAACTATATGACTACTAGTACTACTACTACTACTTCTTAAACTATTATCTCCTGCTTTAACTACTGATGATTATAATGATGCACAACAAATATGCAATAGACTTTGGAAACGAAAAACATTAAAGATGAAATATGATTTGGATTTGAAATTCATTTATAGTTATACATTTTAAGAATAAAAGAAAATGCTCGACAAGCTTCAGAACTTACATTCCTTTTCCAAAACGAGCCATTACAAACATGACGAACATTTTACGAGTAAATTGTTGAAAATCACTGGGAGTCTGTACCTCGAGGTATTTTATTCCACCTCTTTTTTTCTTTTTTCAATCTTTCTTAACTAAACCACTTCCCATTTAGAAGGCTTCATGCCAACGCCTTAGAAATGACAGTGATTACTCCCCGATTACTCTCAACTAAACAATTTGACAATAGCATGCATGAAAACGTATATGTGCATGTACAGTATTCGAAACGCAACATTTGGAGTCAAACCTAAATCAGTCACATAAATACACTTTCATGAATATGTAACGCATCTAATAGCCTATCACTGTAAACGCGATTAAAGACGTAAACACCGTGTTCACTAAACATTGCCTTTTGTAGAACTGATACAATGGTCAACGCTGTTTTTTTTTTAACAAAAACATTGTACATACGATAATGAATGTTGAGAAAGAGGTTCATTTTACCGCAAGTATTGTTGTTTCGCTCGCCCACAAGGTCTTTCTAAATATATGAAGTAAGGAAAGAAGAAAAACCCTTCAAGCAAAGCTCGAGGCAGTATCATACAAAAGCAATGTAAGACTAGTGTTAACAACCTGCACGTGAAAGTTATATATGTGGGTAAAATGCATTTTACTACAATACATTAAATTAAATATTGGTGGAGCACACAATGTAATAGATCAAACAAAATGTTTATAGTTGTAAGAAAAGGGAAATGTTTATCTAGTCAAATGCACTGTTATGGAAGGACCTCATTTACCTAGTAAGAATAATTACACCGCTACAAATCTCAAAATCAATCTTCTTCTACGAGATTTTGAAGAATTGTAAACAATATTTGTGATACACTTTCCTTTACTCCTTTTCCTGACTTCTTACTTCAAACTTTCACTTTCTTTAGAAGTACTCGAAGTAAGAACTTTAATTCTTCTTGAGGAGCAGTGACAGGATACGGGTCATTAGTGAGATGGTGATCGTACTAGAACAACACGGAGACGACTGGACAGTTTAGCTGAAGGGTACGTCTGCACCCTCAGGGTTATCAGTCCCTTCATAACAAAGACACACTCCCTGGAGATATCTCCTCAACTTAAATCCGACTCTCTTCGTCAAGGCTTTGTTTCTTCAAGAAGTTGTTGATTTATGTGAAGCGCGAAAAAGGAATACAATGCAGTTTAAGCTTCAAATAACGCGCACGCACAAACGCACAACCGCACAGTTCACGAATCATTGCGCTTGGTATTTGTTTTCTTGCAAATAAGGGTAAAGATTTGTTAAGGACCAAATCGAAATGGTCGTATAACTTTGAAAAGAGAATGGGAATGTGTCACAAAAGTGATTATTTGTCATACATTTTAAAATCGAGAAAGGGCCTCGTCTGATTGAAGGTTCACATGTTCATAATTGTAACAGAAGTAATGAATTCGTTTATGAATTATGACAGGATGAATAAAACACATCTATGAAACATACATAATCTTGAAGTTAACCGACAATGCACAGCCTAACAGAAACGGCAATAACTGAATTCTGTAAAAATAACGTAAATCTAGTAACAAACTGGCTAGCAAATTTTGATCATATAGCACTCTGTTACTAAGAGATCGCAATACTGATTACTTATACATGCATTTTGATACAATATTATAAATGTGTGCATGTTACTTTTTTTCACTTATCATTTTTAATATATACTTTTCTTTTTTTCTTTAATAAAAGCAATCATAATGTCTTAGTACCATTAATTTCTACTCAAAATTTTGATCGATCTGACTCGCGTATTGTCCACATTCAAACAAATAACAAAACAAATCAATTTGCAATGAAATCAGTCAATTATCATTATATGTTAAAGAAAATCTTTTAAATGAATAACACATGAAGACGGTATATGATATAATCTGAACATATACTTCAACATGAACACAAACTTAAGTATGACTCATAAAAAATGTACAGATGCATGATCCATAATGGCAGACCAATGACTTTTGTCTTCTAGTGTAATACACTTCAAGCATAAGCATGTGACATTCCGCAACAGTAAACAACCAAGGTTGGTACACCATTAACGAGTGAGACGCATTGATCTTAATGGTCTTATTATTAAATAATTATATCCAATCATCGTAATAAAAGGCTAAACTATGATATTATATCGATTAGAACACAATAAGCTGAGATGCTATCTACGCACCAAATATTGAAGCCTATATAGACGTAAATCAACAAAACAGAATTTCAATGAAATGCCAATCACACAAAATACGAGGTTCTGCTTACCGGTATTTCATTAGTCAAGTCAGAAATACTGTTCTGCTTTCAGTTTTCACATGATTATCAAAGAGTAATGTCTTCCGAGAGATTTAAACATATTCAGTTAGCTAAAATCAGTGACTACTTAGATAAATATGTCTAATATTGACAAATTATATAACAACGTAACTGGTTAAGTGAAAGAAGTTTGCATACCAAGTCCTCGGCCATGTTTCATAAGAGTATAGTTATCAATTACAAAGAGCAATAACGTTTATAAGTATTTTATAAGAATTCGAGCATGTGTTATTGATAACAAGTATTATGAAACAAGGCTTTGCCTTTGGTTCAGGTCAAATTCCCGGATGTAAATTCTAACAAACTTCTATCTTAGAGGGCGTTTCAGGGTTCTGTCCTGCTTGACAAATCCAAGCAGGTGCTATGCGATTTGGTGACACAATATCGTAGCAGGTTGATGGACATAAACTATCCATTAGTATTTGATTATAAAGCGATATATTCAAAGTGTCTTTTTTCCGCCGTCAACTCCTTACTTTCCCAAGATCAGGAATCCTCAGACAGTCAGAGTTGGAGAGTGGGTGAGGTAAAGTTACGTAAGTTGTCCATATTTCCTGGAGAGGACGTACTCACTGAACTGCGACCCCTCAATACCACCTCCACTTGAGGCGATCACACCGAAATTGTTCTGGAGCAGGCGCTGCAGGACCTGTACCGTGTTCATCTTACAGAAACCATTCAATGGAAACCTGATGACATAGTTCGAATCCTGTGCCCAACCCGCTGCCGTTGGGCTTGAGTTACAGATGATGCTTCCTACCTCAGGGAACAGCTCGTAGATGATGTTCTTGTCGCCGCTAAGGGAGATACGCTCGACGCAGTCCGGTGAGGTATGAACGATTACACACTCGTTGCCGGTACAACCACTCTCCAACTTAATGGTGGGTGTCTTCTCCCGCTTCTCTTGAGTGGTCTTTGAAGATTCTTCAGAAGACTTCATCTGTTCCAGAGCTTCCATCATGGGTGTGAGGTTGTAGTAACGTGCTTCCTCGTACAGGGCCTCCAATTCGGTAAAGTCACCAGGAAGGAGCAGTCTGGCTGTTCGCATGTAATTTAGGATGTAACGAAAGAGATGTCCATCCCTGTCGATGAAGTAATGTTGCTTCAGAGAGTCCAAGATGATGGGTATGTGGCCAGTGAATAGCTTGCTCAGCCGCGAATCGGGGAACTTGGTCAACGTCTCCAGCGTGCTTGTGTAAATCTGACCTCCAACATCGATGTGGACAGGAGCGGTGTATCGCGTATTGGGGGCCACTCGAGGTACACCGCTGTGTTGAGTCTGTGAGGAGGATTGGTGTTGGGTGGTAGAAGGGGTGGTGATGCCAGTCGATGTGGGTGGTGGTGTCACAGAGTTGGCTCTGGGCGTGGTCACTGGTGATGGTGAGAGCGATGATGACATCTTACGCTTGACCCCTGACATGAATGACGTAGATATCTGCAACATATTCAAGACAAAGAATATATGCCAAAATTTGTTAATACAATAGCAACGACATCAGACATCTGCATGTCTTCTTGACTAATATTGAATCATTGTCTCCCGTGTATTGGATAAACTCTGGAGTGACAGCGCTATCTTCTTACAATTTCAGAATATGCAACTTAAAGAGAAGCTAAAGAAAATGATAAGCAGCTGGCAGTGTTCCTAACGTGTACATAGTAATGCATTAACGAGCCTTGAAGTCAGCAATAGCTCCATCATGATTTAAAATATTCTTGGCTTGGAGAAGGAGAGCATGGCTTGAGGGTATGCGAAGGGCGCTGGCTTCTGATCAAGGATTTATGACAAATGCAAATTCATGAGCTTGTGTGCATCTTATCAAACGGAAATGAAATTACACAAAAGAGTGAAGAACTTCCTGGTGTACACACATGGTTAGATGGCTAAACATGATACATGTCAAGATTTGACATTGTGACTTATCACTTTGTTGAGTATGTGCTTACTCTCTGTTGGCAAAGTTGCATTTGATTTAGTATTTAGATAATCAGAAGCAGCCATGGAGGGAGACATAGCTCATGCCAACCCCACTTTCTGATGCCCCTATAAGTGTCCTATTTGACTGTTAATATACACAGTCAACAGCTAATCTATACCTCTTCACGTATTGCGAAATTTATATTCAAAATACGGAGATGTTTAAAAGTAAACTGTATATACCTCTTTGTTTATAAAAGCTCAAACCCAAAGCTTCTTTAAATATACTTTTTAAAATTTATAATGTAAATGTAAATGGTATTCACTGGAACTTGGAAATACCAGATTAAAAAAAAAAAAAAGCGCACTATACAGTTTTACCTAAAGTGAACCAATATACTTCTTCAAGAATTGTAGCACTTTTTACACCAATATTAACCCTCTCGTTGATTATGATTATTGAGCAATGAGATGATTCACTGAATTCACCAAATATCTTTTAATACATGTTTTGTCTGACAATCAAAGTCGTTTTTTTATAATGGGGCTGAGTACATGTAAAGTTTCGTAATACAATATCGAATCTGAATTAAAAATAGTGCTTGCATTAGACGAAATGCACTATGGAAAGCATTTGAAATGTTTTTTCCCTTTTCCTTGGCAGGTACTTATATTAAGACAAAGGAAATGTTCGCACGCGTGAACATTATATCGCATGATCATTTTTACACTCCTACACTGTAAAAAAATAATAGTCGAAATAACTCAATAAAAATGAGGAAAAGAATTGCCTTATTTTTATTAAGTAAATATTCCCTACGGCATCTTAAGTAGAATTTACTTATTTTGCTGAATAAATTTTTACTCAGTTAAATCGAGTTACATTAACGTAAATAATTTAAGTATTGTAATCATTTTAGATAATTAAAAAAAAGCTATGATAGGATTACATATTGCACGATTTGGTACCCATCTAATCTAACAAGTAACATCCACTAATCATTCACTACTTCTATTTAAGATTTAACCGTATATATATATCTACCACCATCACAAACTATACGCTTCAATTCGACACATATTGAAAGGCTCCAAATTTTATATATACTTGATCGTAGCATCTTAAAAGAAAAATTGGTTGACAATTTCCTGAAATATCAAGTTTTGATTTGTTTTGAACTGGGTAACAATTAAAAATTGTCTTGTCTTTGCTTAGCCATGTTAAATGAATTAGTAAATGTTTTAAAGTCCTTAAATTTTCATTCAACCACAAAAAAGAATTGTTTTATTTAAAAAAGAGTTTAATTTGGTCTTAATGAATATTCATAAATAATTATGTAAATATTTCTATTACGCACTGCATCGGTCCTTACTTTAAAAAGATAAGAATAATCAACATAAATTGTTTGAGTAATACGTATAATTTCTGATTTTGAGTTAAAATTACTAAATTAATACAAGCTGAAATTACTTAAAGTTTTTATGTATTTGATTTTACTTAAATATTCCACGTATGTTCTACTAAATTGAAAGTTTGAGTTAGCAAGACTTAAATTTAGTGCGTTAGTGGCAAAACTAATGTTTTCAAGTAAATTCTACATGGAAAAAATACGTAAAAATTACCAATGAACAAATTATTTTTTACAGTGTATAAAGGCACCCTTTCAACCCTGAAGAGTAACGTTGATGGAACGCCCCCTCCCCGAAAAAATATATTCCTAGGCAAACGGAAGAAGTATAATACCTTATGAATAAGCTATTATGCAAACTGCCTGCCACTGTGGGAATACTGGTTCACTGACAAATAATAACACATATATGACCAATTAATATCATTTCTATAGGAACGCAGACAAATTTATCAATAATAGAATATTGTTTGACATTCCTCTTTGGAAAAATTCTGCTTTTGAGAAATAAACTCGTCCACATTCAACAAATGGAATGGAAATCTCTACGGCCTCGAAGTTGTATATGAGATTGCTCGGTTTATTTGAGCTTTTCTTTCTCTCTCGTTATGATATGGCTCAATATCGAGACCTACATCTGAGATGACTTGAATACGCGATGTGAATTCAAATTGATCTTGAACAGATCGATACTCAAAGGAGGTCAGTCTTTATCAATGACTTCACGCGATCGTAGAGTTTGGAGAAAGGGGTAAGCGAGCGACGATAATAATCAAGACCTATATTTATGATTTCAAAAATGAAGGGTGTAAATAATGTTTTTTTTATATCAGGCTATTCCAAAAAAGGAGTGGGATTACAATAATTGACATAAATATGTATTATGTAATACAATAAATTCAAATCAAAGAAGTAAAATACAAATTAAATATATTTGTGTTTGTATTGTGTGAGTGTGTGCGCGCGCGCTGATATCATATTATTACAACATCTTTCTTATTTACCTTACGAGCATAGAAAAAAGCCCGAGAAAATAATGTGTCTCTCGTTTGCATTACTCTGTTTGTAAAGGTAAATGAAAATGTAGAAATAACATCCACATAACAACCTTATTCGTTAAATCGCTTTGGTCAGACGTACTGTCTCTGACTCAGCCGACCATAATTTATCGACATCGTTAGCGTTGAGTCATTTCTTTTCCCGCCTTTTCTCTAAATGATATTCCCCTTCATCATTGCTTCTATTAGGATATGATAATGGAAGACAGGCATATCAGATAGAAACGAAACTACTCATTTTGTTGATTCTTTTCATGATGGAAGATGCATGTTTGTACAATCGTGTCCTCAAGTAGATACTGCTCCAGGGTATTTTCTCTCGCCAATCTTCCTCTACTTCTTCTTCTTCTATTCTATTATCAAGAGTGGAAGCACCGTATCTCGTGTTTTATTTTAAAAAGTAATCTTAATTCCCACCTATTTGATAATATGAAAGGGATAAACCCCATATCTTGAAAAGTCACTGACTCCATGTCGCAGGCGGCAATAATTCATCCGGCTATTTTCTACACTTGCATTCAGTGCTTTATGGGATTTGTTCTTCATCATATGAATAGCTAATCCTTTCCCAACCCCTCCGGGCGTTTTGGGCTCTTTAGGGTCACCATAGAAAGACTGGATTCCCATCATCCCTCACAACATGCATCATGACTTAGGCTCATCCCCCAGCCGATTGTTCCTACTTTATGACCAGTGTGCCATCAATCAGCCCCTTGTATTAAGTGAGTAACTGATAACATTTCTTTGTAATGGGTCATTATCGGTGTAATGACCTCAGTGCATGCAAGGCGGCTCTATTACCATTGTTGGAATAACTTCAGGCCTTCAGAGTTCGTTCCTGGCCTAGTTTTCCTTTCTAGCACTGCCCCAGGCATATCCCTATTTTCGTCTTAGGCCGCACTCAGAGCGTTCGCAATTTGAGACGTGTTTGAAATTCGGGCGACAAGTCTGACAACCAAACAATGAAATACATAGTAACTTCTTGGTAAAATCGTGTATATGTATCTATATACATGTATTATGTATACATCTACATAATTAAATAATATATTGAAAAAATACATGCGCGTGTGGGGGCGTATTTATTGTGTGTGTAAATAGCGGAAGCTGGACTATGTTGGTGTTATTATTATTATTATTATTATTATTATTATTATTATCAAGCAGCTTATCTATTCAAGTCGGATAGTTCGTTTGAAAAAAGCAAGATTTTAGCCGAAATATTAGCCAAAAGAAAGCCTGACGATTACAGTTATTAATCCGGAACTGACGGTGGCAAAAATAATAATAGCAGTATTTAATACTATTAAGTATTAACATATAGTTACATACCACAATGTGCTGGTGAACCTATATACAAAACTTCTTTCCGAAGGTGAAATACTTTTTAGTTTTGAACGAAATGTTGATGGACGAAACTGGACCACTTAGGACCAATTTGAACCAAACGAAAACATCTACCACACTAAGAAAGCCTATAAGTATAAACTACTAGTAGGCCAAATACATTTTAATTCTAATTTTTTGTTCAGGTGTTATGAACTTATGATTTGTCAATAGAAAAATTATTCAAAACCACTTCGTGATGACAGTATAGAAGTAGAAGATTTGTCTACAGTGACACCGCATAAGGACGGGATATCGGGAGTAAAGAAGAACATCTGCAAATAATTTTACCCTCGAGGCAAAGATAAACGTTTACTTTTACCAAGCTCCCAGATGAGTATTATAAGGAAGCAAATATGGGCTATTCACCTCCAACATCCGAATATTACTTAGTCAAGTTAAGATGACTCAAAGATGGAAACTAACTGAAACCAGTGTCGACACTAAGCGATAACTGTTATTCAAGGTCAGAACTATAGGTTGCTGAAAGGCTGATACAGCGTTAACTTTAAATTATAACTTTTACTGAAATCATCACGAGTTACTTTATCGTTAATATGGATTTATTCTGGACGAGATTTTGAAATACTGCCTTCCATGTGAACTCTGCTCATGAACCTTTTTTGTTGCTTGGCATAACATTGCGAACGAAATTGTTGTCTAACATGTTTTCACGCCAAAAGAAATGTAGAAAAGGGTGACTTTCTTTCTTCAAAATTGTGTAAGTTAAGAATACATATTCATGAAAAGATGCCCATGGGCGCATCTTGGCACGTAATCCATTAACCGACTTGAGGTAAGCCTAGGTGGCAAGCCACATACCGGATGACAAGGCTTCGATGCCGTCATCTCGCCCGCAACTCGCCCGTGGCATCGCCCCGTGTTTATCACTCAGTTCTAAGGTCATAGCAGCTAGGACAATCTCAGCACCGATTGGCAACAACTCGTCCCCAATTGGATTCCTTTTCCCTCGTCGATCCCTCCTCTTTTGGCTTTGTTTTTGTGTTTGAGAAGGGAAATACTGGTGTCAACTCAAACTGAGAGGGGATTTATCCAGTGGCCTAACCAGAAATTGATGAACGAGGGGGCGTAATCATGTCAATGGGGGACATTGTCTATTGTAGGCAACCCTTGCCCTTGGTGCTTAAATTTGTATAATTTTAATCTGCCTACAAAAAGGGGCAAATGATATTTTCAATCTATGCTGGATACGCCATTGCTTATCAGTGTATATATTAGTTCCATTGGTCCGACATAATAAGACAAATTTGACAAAAAGTCTGGTTTGTTTTGTACCGTAACGAGATTTGAGTACTAATGTATCCCCTATAATGTATTGCGGTCGCATACATTATTGTGCTTAATTTATAGAGTGATTAGTCATCAGAGCCCATATTCATAAACACCTAACTAAGCAGTTGTCTAGGCTGTAGTACATGTACATATTAGTTGTCAAATATTCTTATATAGGTTTATGAATATGAGCCCCGAGGGCGATACGCGATAGTGTGACTTTGTGGCGAAAAGATAGACGGGTATATGGCATATCTACCATACAACCCCTACCCCCCCCCCCCATCCGCCCTCTTTCACTGAAGGCCCAGGAAAATATCAATACAACATGAAATAGCTCTATAACACAGCACGAGGGGCTCCTCAGATACGCCCCCGTCGGAGGATTCCGCCCCTGTCTATCTTCTGGATACGCCACTGCCGATAAGCAGCGGAAGATGCAAAAAAAACTGTTTCTTCCCATAATTGTGTATTCAGTGTTAGCTCTTTTTCGTGCAGCAATACGTATCGTTCCACACAAAATCAATGCGAGTAACCCGTTGGGTCAATAACATTGAACACGCAATTATAAGTAGAGATCATTCTATTATTATGAGGGATGAATTTCGATAAACCTTTTCTCAAAACTTGGGTTCACTATGTTCATGAA
This sequence comes from Strongylocentrotus droebachiensis, assembly GCA_035222895.1. Classification (NCBI taxonomy): domain Eukaryota; kingdom Metazoa; phylum Echinodermata; class Echinoidea; order Camarodonta; family Strongylocentrotidae; genus Strongylocentrotus; species Strongylocentrotus droebachiensis. The sequence goes on from JAVYIG010008534.1 coordinate 58,720, forward strand.
ACAGAAACAAGGCGTGTATTTACAAATTATACTCCAGCCTTCTTACATGTGTCAGGTCAATATTATATCCGAATATTATTCCTACTTGATTTCTTACCCCGTTAGTTGTGAGGAAAAGTGAATGAGTGTGATATACAGAGGATGTGATGTTTGTATTACCCCACCCACACCTAGTCCCGAAACCGAATAAATCCACTGTGTACTCAAAACGCTTTTATCTTATCATTTCGCGAATTTTACTTATGATTTTTGTTTGTCTCTGTTCTTCTTTCTCCCTTTTCGTCTCATACTCTGTATCGCTTGGGGCTAGATATGGAAGAAGCGGAGACAAGCCAGAATTTCAACTTTCCGGCTGCATGGTATTTAGGAGTCTATTCTCTGTTTCTTAGGGAGATGGAGAAGAAAAGGAAAAATTGATGTAGCCGAGTTTGTCCCGGGGTTGTAATGGAAAAAGACATGTGTGCGCCTGATAACCTAATCCCAATTTATACCTATATACATCGTACCTCTTTTGGGATAAAGGCAGATGCCATTATGATATAGAAACGGAGCAAATGAAAGAGAAAGTCAGGAAGAGAGTGAAAGAGAGAGAGAGAGAGAGAGAGAGAGAGAATTAAATATATTATACAAGAGAGTATTAAGAAGCGATCTAGAAAAAACGGATAGAGAAAGAATCATTTAGAGAATTATCTGCATGATTATTTCACTGCTACATACTACTGACTCATTTCATGAAAGACATACTTATGATAAAGTATGTTTCAAATGTTTTGTAAATAGAATTATTTATGTGAAAACAACTGAATCAACAAGTGATCACAAAAAGATAACACAAATAGCAATATTAATATTACTAACTACATGTTAACGAAATAACATTTTTTAACAAATTATTTAAGTGTAATAAAACATGCTGATCTATGTTAGATAATTAAAAAGAAATTGAAGTTGGGGTATGGTGGTAAAGATGTACATTTGGGGGAAGGAAAGGAAAAGCAAAAGTTGAAAGAGATATTTAATATATTAAAAGCATACATCACATCAGATATTATGTTAAAGCTTATCTGCCGTAGTTTACAGGAGGGATTAGACCGCCCTGCAAGGTCACTGGACAGGTGGTTATCTCATCAACTCAGCTCTCAGTTAACATAAGAAAAAGAGGATCATGGGGGAGCAATGGTCACCGATTAGGCATTGTTTGTTATATAGAGGGCGCAAGTAGCTACAAGTAGTGCAGTGGGACTTTAAAAGAATTTTCTTGCTTAATTTGAATGGCACGTGGCCACGAAATGGTAATTTAAAAGTGCAATGTTATCTGAACTTTCCACAGAATGACCTCTATCACCTATTATTTAGACTATTCGAGTCCCCTGCACCCCCTCCTCAGTAAACACGGTTTAAAGGGGGGGGGGGAGCTACAGAGGGGGCTACAGTTACAAAACATTGTAAGCAAAATGGCGATAAGTAGTAAAGGGTAATGGTCGTTATTACAGGACCTGTCGCCAATGACGAATAAATAGGAAAAGGTTATTAATCTCCCTCATTGTACGAACGTAGCACGTGTGAACATTCAATGAATAAGGTTGCTCCGCTACGTTATACTCGCTTCAATTGTTAGCAATCTTGACAGTGAGCACGTTTTGCCTGTAATGAAAAAAAAATAATGATATCCAAAAAGCGCGCACGCATTAGGGCGCACCGTCGAGGCGCACGTGGCGTGAGTCCATATTTGCTACAGTAACGAAGTCGACTCACGCACGCTCGACGTGCTCGCACCTTCACTTTTGCATTTTGAAGACAAGATTATAATTGCCGTTCTCATAAAATTGTTTTAGTTAGGCATCACATTCGGTGGTTGGGTGATCTTCACTGTTAGAACAAGTATTACAATTTTTAATCAAGTTGGTTAAAATTTTAATCAACCACGGATTACCAGGTGAATCACACAATCGTTGGTTAAACTTTAACCAACAGCCTGTTGATTAAAACTTTAACCTGTGGTTGATTAAAATTTTTAATCAATTATTGGTTAAAAAAATTTGCTCAATGTTGGTTAAAATGGTGTTGATTAAACTTTAACCATTTGTTGATTAAAACTTTAATCTTTTGTTGGTTATTTATGCTTTGTTCGGGGCTGATTCACATGTTGTTGGTTAAACTTACATGGGTCGTTGGTTAAAATTGTAACCATTGTAGGTTAATTATTTTTTGATTCACACGATGTTGGTTAAACTTTAGTGGGTTGTTGGTTACAGTTATAACCACTGTTGGTTAAACTTACGGGGGGTTTGGAGGTCTTATCCTCGTGTTTGCAGATAAGAAATGGTTTAATATGATTATCATCAATGCTAAGATTGGAAGGAAGAAGTGAAATAAGGTTCTTGCTCAAATTAAAAACGCTTTGTGTCCCGGCCGCGCATATTTTTTTTACACAACTGTTTAGCCACGTCAGTCAAATATACTGTGCAAACGACTAGAGATAGAGTCTAGCATTACCCTTAGCAGTTTTGTTGGATTGCTGGAGCTGTACATACTCGTTATTATTTTGTTTCGGGTCGGATTAAATCTATCCTCTCTTCTCTTTTTATTATGTATTTCTGTGTTCTCCTTCAATCTATCCTCTTCTCTTTTGTCATGTATTTCTTCTTTTTCTTCAATCTATCCTTTTTTCTCCTTCGTCATCTATTTCTTTGTTTTAATCTGATAGATTCCCTTTCTCCTTCTATTCCCTGTTTTTCCTTAGTCTAGATCTATGATCCTCTTAGCTCTTCAATTATGTATTTCTATGTGTTTCCTTTGACTTTAATCCTCTTCTCTTTCCTTATGTATTTCCTTGTTTTTCCTTCTCCATATCCTCTCAACTATCCTTGTTTTCCCCTTTCCACCATCTTCCCTTCCCTGGGCGTACGTGCTTGCACACAGTGCGCTGACGACTTAGACTCTTTTACCAGAGCACTTCTTGGACATTTTTCGCGAAAATGGCTAAACAGTTGTGTAAAAAAAATATGCGCGTCCCGGCCCGTAGGTTGTAGCTCAGCCAGTAAGTGCAACGGATGACCTACCCAAATTGCATGCATGAAGACGTTTCACTTCATGATGACATCTTATTTTATATTTAATTGTTTCAAACAATTAGATACAATTAGATTTAAAAAATAAGATTATTATTCATGCATGCAATTTGGGTAGGTGATCCGTAATAGGCCTACACTTCTCCTTCTTTAATTGGGTCTGCATCCTTCACGGTTGAAGATTCTTGCAGACTGATGAGTGTGTGTGTGCTTACGTTAGCCAGGTGCACGGTGCAAGAAAAATGCTACTTATTGGTTGAGCTACGTACAGCCTAGGGGACACAAATCGTTTTTGATTTGAGCAAGAACCCTATTTCACTTCTTCCTTACAATCTTAGAATTGATGATGATAATATTAAAATAATTTCTTACCTGAAAACACGGAGATAAGACCGTCCAAACCCCCATTTCTCAGGTCCTCGCGACAACCTCCATTGTTAATTTTGTCGCACGCGTAAACTGCGTGTACTGTGCATGTACTTTATTATGTCGAGCGATCGCTAGCTACGCGCTTCGATATCGTTCCGTTGGGTCACGTGACCAGTACTTTAATCAACATTGATTAAACTTTAACCGGAAGGGGGCTTTCATTACTGTCGGAATTTCGTTTTTAATCCATGCTGGGTTACAATTTTTGCCAACGACTTAGACTTAACCATCATAGGTTAAAAGGAATAATTTTGATCAACACTGTTTTTAACCAACGCAAGATTAAAAGTAAATTTTAATCAACACTACATTTTTAACCAACGTTGAGCGTTTTTTAATCAACAATTTTTTAACCCGCAGTTTTTTAATACTTGTTTTAACAGTGTTCAATGTCGAATTTTTCGAGCTCGACTTAACCTACCTCGACTTAATTTGAATTCAACGATTGAATACAAATAATTAAATAAAGCTACATTTTGACATATCATCTTCGGCATGTTTGAAAGGCAAATAATACAATGGTTTGGTTAATATGATGCTATCAAAGCTTACCTTCTGATCACCAATTTCCATGGCGTAGGGTGATGAAAAGTCGGTTGAAGTTTTTCCATTCGACATCTAAGTAAACAAATATCAAAGCAATAATTGAAAATACATATTAAAAAAAGTACTCCATAAGGACACTTATAGGCCTATATAAATTAAAGGCAATAGAAATTAAATATATGAAATGGAATGAACTACTTGATGCAAATTCGTCACCTTGACTGGCACTTCAACAAGTAGATAAAGTCGCGTAAGATTTTATTATACAAAGAATTTCAATGTATCACCGAGGGGTGTGATGAGCTACTGGGCTATAGGTGCACCCCTACACTACCTCAAATGGCAACAAGTAAGAAAGATATGGAGAGAGAGAGAGAGAAGGGGGTAAAGAATATGAGAAGATCCGTGTTATTAGGGACTTTTAGATTTGCACAACGACAACGTGGATTGCAGCTACGATCGACGTCGTTTTAATGCACTGCCTTGAATGGACGTCACAGGTATCAGTCCACGCAAATCTAAAAGTCCCTATTACCCTACATCACTGCCCCCTCCCATCAACTACACTCAATGACTCAATCCATGAGAGTGAATAGTCACAAATAAAAATAGTCACGTCTAAATCGTAGAGGGCATTCAAAATGGCCGCCCTTTTGTCAAAAAATTGCACCATTAATTTTGCATAACTGTGTAATACATTAGCAAAAGTTTTAATCTGATACAAAATAACGATAGAGAGCTGGGCCTCCAAGATGCAACAGACTTTTTATCTAGAATTTTTATTTAGAATAGGGCAAAGAACTTGCGAAGTAAATTTGAATTTCCATTTGAATTTGAATAAAAACTAACAACATATAGGCCTACAATCCTACATAATTTTGATAACAGACCACACAAGAATGTGAATATTCATAATAAAAAAGCTCAAAATATTATATGCCTAATCATTGCGGATATCTCATGAATAACATTACAGAATGATGATAATCATAATGTACACAGGAAATAAGAGGCGAACACATCATCACAATCATTTCCCTATTTTTTTTTCTCCAAAATGTCTTTCAGATGAGTGCTCCTAGACTGACAGCTGAAACCCTTAGCCTAGGGGTGTGGCCTATAGGGAACAAGGACGGGGGTAGAGAGAGAGAGTGAGACAGATAGGGAGAGAAGAAGAGTGAGAATGAAAAAAAGAGAGAGGGGGAGGGGGAGAGAGAGAAAGAAAGAAAGAGCAAAAGAGAAAGAGAGAGAGAGAGAGAGAAGAAGAGTGAGAGTGATAAGAGAAAGAGAGGGAGACAAAAAAGAAAGAGAAAGAAAGAGTGAGAACAAGAGAAAGAGCGAAAGAGACTAAGAGAGAGAGAGAGAGGGGAGGTGTGAAAGACAGAAAGGAGGGGAGAAGAAAATAAACAGACAGAGAAATGGGTGGGGTTATTCGACACTCTGGGAGAGAAGAAGAGTGAGAATGCAAGCGAGAGAAAGAGAGGGGAGGGAGAGTGAGAGAAAGAGAAAGAAAGGGTGAGAAAAAGAAAAAGAGAGACAGAGAGTGAAAGAGGGAGGGGAGGTGTAAACGACAGAAAGAAGGGGAGAAGAAAATAAACAGACTGATAAAATGGGTGGGGTTATTCGACACTCATGGGGGCGCCGGGCCGGGGCGGTGAAAGTACGCGTTCTATGATTTAAAATAAAGTCATGTGCTATCATCAGCGAAATATGATCGAGGATCACGCATGGTTTAACAAGGGACTATCTCACACAGGATAAAAACCAGCAATAAACGGTCCAATCGTATCCTAACCGGAAATTTGTACAGCGTCTATAATTATAGATGCCGATGAGACAAAAAATACGTTATAAACTTATTCAGTGATTTCAGTCCATATAACAGTAATATTAAACAAATTATTAATTAAACCATAGTGTGGCTCTTTGATTTGTGAATACAAACTTTCAGTGTGGTCTAGGTCTAGGTCATTGCTTAGTGTAAAAAAAAATTCTAAGAATGATCTATTTCAAGTGATTATGTCAGAGAAAGGACAGAAATATTCTTAAATCTGTTAATACAGACAAATTGGTTTTTTTTAAACCCTCCTTTTCCTGCATATAATATACATTTCGTTGAAGGAAACAGTTTCTGGTATATAATTGGATAACGATTGCATAATATTTGAACCAATAATATGAATATTCTTTTGACACTTTTAGTATAGACAAACATTTTGTTTTAAACGTGTTCCTCAAGTGAAAAAAAAACTATCGTTATGTGTTACTTTGCAGTTTGATTTCTATGCATAATATGCACTTTGTATAGCTCTGTCACGTCATAGAAAACTTCGAACTCTTATTTTGAAATAACGGTGACGGATGGGTAATTAATATCTGAAATCGATGCTTTTGTAAATGGTGATGAAAATCATGAAACCTGTCTAAAGTTTTTTCAACAACAAGTCTTTTTTTTCCCATCCGGTATTTACCAGGTCTCCAATAACCTTAGAATCAACGGAAGCAAGTACTTAGGAACATGAAAGATTACAACTATAAGATTTCCTGCGAAACTTCAGCAGTGTCGTTAATGAATTGGAACGAATTTCCTCAGATGTTTTGTTTACATGTTGGTTTCAAGCAATTGAACAAGGTAGAAAACATATTACACATTGGACTACTGGTATGTGATAAACAACTTTCCTTTTCAAGGATATTCAATCTTTTGTATTCAGCGTAGCAGCAGTTCGAATAATCTAGAACATAAGCCGAACAAAGGCAGAAATGATGCGTTTAAATCGCACATTTTTTTTTCAGGATGTATTAATTTTTTTCGCGCTGAAACAGCTTCAGTTTATGATCTTGCTAAAGAAGAAGAAGAGAAATAAAGGGACGGTTTAAAGCTCCGTCTGTCATTCTTCCCTACTTCATAATCCCCTCGAATAATACCAACGGGCCTAAATAGCGCCAAAACTCCCTCCATAGAAAACATAGACGCTTTGAAGCCCATGTCCCCGAGCCTATTCCGATGTTTTTGAAAAATTTATGTTTTCTTTGCCTACGGCCAGATAACACGCGATTCATTTGGATTTATTTATTCAGGCGTCTGAAAATTAGAAAGTTACAAAGTTTCCACTGACATGCTCTAACGATGATGAAATATATTGGTAAGAAATGTAATACGTTGAGTGTTGTACGAGGGGCGCTTTGTACCAAAGCGTGCATTAACTTTGGCGGAGTAATGAGCAAAGGAATGAGAGACTGAGCATTAGCGCATAATAATCCCGTATCATATATCGCCTTTTTGTTGTTGATGTTACACAAATCTCTTTCGGTGTCGAGATGTGGAAGAAACATTATCTTTCCGAGTCATTTCAGTCCGGTATATGGACGTTGAGATTTGACGACTTTCAAAGTGACGAAAATGATATGAACAGTAACACTTTGAGAGACAAAAATCTCGTGCAGCTTTTTGGACTATTCTATATGCGATAGCAGAAATCAAATGTTTAAGGGCTATGAATAGTCCGAATCTTAAATGAAAGATTGACGTCTTTATGTTATAGAATTTAACTTATGTCAATACGTGTATTCTATTTCAGTATCAACGATGCACAACAGCATTAGGCCTATTTCAATTTCAATTATCAATTTCAATTTATTTATGTTTCCAACAAAACATTACAAATCAATTATAAACATTTACCACAAATGTAGAAATACATATTGGAAACAGAGGATTCCACTAAAAAGCATTAAATAAATTATGTATAACAGTAGTTATAGATGGTATGTTCGTTATTATGTAGACCATGCGAAGAAGTTCTAAGAAATATCGGAAATCGATTTCAATCTGAAAATACTAATAAGCAGATAACTTTTGTATCTATATTCAAGCAGATTAATACATCTTGGTGATTTTGTATTCGTACATATCAGTTACCATGAAGACCTTTACCCGGATCTATACAGACCTTATGAAATGTTCTGATTATAAGTTCAAGACCTTTAACTGAGAGGCCTAAAGCGGACAGAATCCGACAGATTATCAAGATCGGGGTACGACAGCAGTATCTTGTGATACAATACTTGACGAGCAAGATCCATTTCAAGTGTGTTAACCAAAATCTAAAGAGTATTATTACGAGATCTGACTATTAATACACATGGTAATGCCAATTAATAATTTTCAAAGTCATCATGATTTGATATTTTGCCAAACGGGGCGATCGTTTTAAGAGAAATGTAACGTAATTAATGAACTTGGCTATATAATAGATAACATTTCAACATGTCCTGAAGTTGAGAAGAAAGAGATTCAAGCTGCCGCCATCTCACTTGCAAAGCAAACATTTTGAGTTGTGATACAGATATGACTGCAAAGCAGATCTGTTTTTATAAATATTAACCGGTCTTTAATCCTAGCGTGAATCATTCTTTCCACCGAATGGTAAGATTCAATTTCAACTCAATTTCAATATATTTCTAAATCATTAAACATCATAAACAAATACAAAATATATACCATGTACAACAAGAAAGATATTGGCAAAGAAAAATAAGCCAACAAAAAGCGAGCTTGTAAATGGGTGCAGCGCCCTTGGAAAGAAAGTCGAAAGGTCCTTGATATCAGCTTTTCTTTATTGACTGAAGTCACTTAACTAAACATTAATTATAAAATGTTACTTGTGAAGAAATGTTAATTTTGTTTGTAACCTCACATCCCTTCATCCTAAAATTTTAATATGAACGATTTCAATTCAGTTGTGAATTTATGTATTTAAAACAAATAGTAAATGTCTTTCGCGCTTCAAAACAGTAGCATGACATGTATCAATTTCATCTAAATTCATCTGAATCCATCTTATTCATCTGAAACTCCAGCTTTGTGATCATCTTACCAAAGACTATACTATATCTGTGGACCAATTCAAGAGACTTTAGAAGATGCATTTTATTTGTCATGGAACATAGATTGTTATGCTTTAGATGTATCAACTGGTCTTTTTAAATTGGATTGTTCATATTAAAGCGGACCGAACGCTTTATAAGTACAAGGAAAATGCACTGTACAACAAAAAAGTTTTGTGGAGTGGTTTGGAAATACCGATGAATCATTAATTTCAGTTGTAATATATATTTAGTAGTGTTTTAAATGGTATAAGCCTGAAGGAATTTAGTATGAGATTTCCATTAAGAGTTCCATACCGTCTTAATTGTAATTTCGTAATGCTAAACAATGGTTGTGATGTTTAAAATTAATTATCATTGAAATACAAAGCGATTATACAAGCAACAGTCATTTACAATACACCTATACAGAGGGGGAATAGCGGACATGCCTAATCATTCGTTGATCGAACGACTAAAAAGCTAATACTTTTTTTTGCTCGTGTTCAAGAGTCCTCCAGTCTTTGAAAAATAAAACCAATTTAAAGTCAATTGATATGATGTAATCAAGAAATCAATTTGCAAGCGTAATGGGAGAAGCGTTGTTAAGGTGGTTGCTAAGGCCTCGGTAAAGGAGCACACACGTGTCATATTTGGATTGGTCAATCATTGACGGTAAATCACTGCACGAATATCAGGGTCATTTCAGAAGGCAGTTCTCAGAAATTCGTCGTTCTATAGAAACTCGTTCTTGGTCGGATTGTAATAAATGCAGTGTTTCTCTGTGTAACTCGTTACTTGTTTTGTTTTTAACTTGTCGACCACCCTCACATTCAAAGCTGTATTGTAATATCATCATATTAGACGCATAAAATATTGCAGAAGCGAAACACTTTGACCAATTTATTTTGCCTATTGTGCTGATGATACTTTCTTTAATTTGTTAACAGATCACAAAATCAACGTATTTGACAAATTAACACACCCAAGTACTTATCACAGTGTCAGTATCACTACTCATAACTATGGAGAAAAAATGATCCATATCAAATTTGGATTTATGATCAGCGGTATTCATTAAACTGAACATATAAATCATTAACCTTAGCCAGTAGATTAATCTTATAACAAGGCCACGTGTAGCACACTTTGAAATGACAATAATAAAGAAAAAACGTGGGTGATAATGTCACATAAATCGTGCTTAAGTATCCACCCTCCCTGAACAAATTTGACTCCAGTGTAGCAATAGCCCTAATCTTGATTTACTGTAACGATAAAATATCTAGATCCTAAATGGTCTTAGTAATATAGAAATCTTAATCATAATTGGCTAGTGCAGCAGAAAACGTAATCGAAATTGGTAGAAACGTTGATCCTAACTGACTAAATAGGTGAAGCTTTGATTGTGATTGGTCAAGATTGTTTTCAAAAAAATATTATTACTGGAATAAAATAAAGGCTACACACACACACACGCCCAATCTGAATGGCAATTTAGCCCTCTCCCCCGACCCCCCCCCCCCCCCCTCCAAAAAAAATAAAAATAAATAAACGCCCTGCAATCGTTGGTTCTCATTGGTTAACAAAGCACAATGTTGTTTCTGATTAGATATCCTTGTCCTGATTGGCTGATGTACCAAAGTCCTCATTTTATTGACCAATGGAAAAGCTGCATATATCTCTCACAGGATCATTGATCCTGATTGGTAAATAGCTAATAAATTATCATTGGCTTATGTAGCTGGCGTTATGAATTACCCGATCTCGATCGGCTTATACTTTCGAGGAATACTGATTAGCAAAAAACGTAAAATTAGTTGCAAAATACATATACTCATGACCCCTGTATACAATACCTGTATATTATTACCTTTGAATCTGTGAATTCTGTAGTAGGTCGAAGTGGGCTGTGTCCCCGCGAGTCACACACTGATGTCATTGGTGAATCTATAACAACAAATATGAATATTCAATTCAATTCAATTCAAATAAACATTAATTTTCTTCCAATCAATTTGACAACATATTTGACATCTGATTCTGTTCAAACAATAACATTTATACGTAGGAACATAAATATAATCTAAGAACTTGTATTACAAGGAAGAAGGCGCGAATCCCGGTAAGCATAGCTTTTAATGGGTACGCCCGAATACACAAACATAATATACATTATAAATAGAAGAATAAGGAAGAAAGGGATAGGCAAAGAGGAGAAGAGGATAGAGAGCTTGGAGAAAGAGAAAATAAGAGGACTGCAACATAGTACCAATGGAGTGTATGGCATGCATAAACAACATAAATACATGATATAGATGAAGGGTATAATGTGGAAATATTTGACTTCATTTATATAGGATAATATTGGATATGATGATTACTTGATAAACATTTTAACTTCTGATTGGTTAAGGTATCAAATACATCGATCACGATTGGTTGATGCAGCAGAGTCTTTGATTTCTTTTTCACCGAAAATGCATCACGGTGAACAACCAACGATCTGGAGGAAAATTTGGCAGTCACGTAAAAGATAAATGTTTTGATACTCAAGTAAATTTGGATTCCAAATGTTTGAACGGTTAATAAACCAAGAATAGATATCTTCTCAAAGAAATAAGCTTGGATATTACAGTTTTCGAACAAGATGATATGATGCGAATTGTTGTTTATACAATCGCATTCATTAATATTCATAAATGGTGACCTTTCGAGTTATACCAGTCTATACCTAACCATGCTTGACACAATACGTTCCTCTATTTCCATTATGGAATGCGTTATTCTACTTATAAAATGCAGTCAAAATAAGTTTGTTCATCATTATCTCTCCTTCTTCTTCATAATTATTCAAGAATATATCAAGCGGAATTGCTTAAACTAGAATTTTATTGAGATCAGATGTTCATATGTAATATGTTTCATTATTACAAAACAAAACCAAGTAAAATGCACTTAAAACCTCTTTACATTAATTCAAAACGGCTTTATACGAGGAAATAACAACCTCATTGCTACCGGCAGTGTCGGCAAAAATAATATTGCCCCGGGCTAAAGTCATTATTTTTTGCCAATAACATGTCATCAGCAGCCCCCGATGCTAGAAAAACACAGAATAGTCTTCTTTTGTATACTTCATGAAAAATGGTCAAAACCATATCATATTTCATATTGTTTTTCTTTTATTTGCTACAAGACGTATATTGCATTATAATAAGGTATTAATTGAAAAATGGAACAAAAACAAACTTGATGGATACACTTCACAAAGGTGCCGATCTCTTTCGAATATAATTACGCAAAATATAGAGCACGTATTCTTGTATGGCAAGTTAAGTAAATAGATCAGTAAAGTCGGCCATATTGAAAAGCGTATAACCGTGTAACTCTCATTATGCACACATAATGACATCGTTGCCGCCCTTGTTTTCTTTGAAGATACCAATCTATCGGAAAAACCGACAGAAAAGGGAGTGAGGGGATAGAGAAAGGGGGAGAGAGACGGAGAGAGGGGGAGAGACAAGGAAGGAGGGGGAGATTAGTTTTAAGTTTATTCTACTCGAGCTGTATCCAGTCCTTCTTTGGAATGAGTTCGCATAAATGCTTCCTATACAATTTCCTCTAAATCTTGCCTCTAGGCTATATGATAGATTGCATAAACTCATTTTTCATGATGCATAGACGCCTACATGATTGTGTTGCCGTTTTGCGGATGCTTAATGAAGTACGGATACTAATTCCGCGGGGCTACAACGTGCTACTAGGTGAATATGACTTCATACGTTGATTTTAGAACACGAGTAATATCAACTTTACTTTAAAAATGAAGTGTAGAAATTGCCGAGTGACGGATGCACAAATATTAGGGGCGGATAGACCCACCAAGAGCAACGGTAGATAATGCATTTCATCTTAAACTGTTCGTTACTAAAATGATTCAGACAGCCCAGAGTTATATCAGATTAAGCATCGTTTTTGGTCTGAAATTATCGTGATCATAATTTACATAACGATGAAGATGATGGTGGTGGTGATGATGATGATGACGATGGGGGATTAGTTGCACAAAATAAACTCTCTTGGAATTAAAATCTTTTAGAACAAAAATTGTTGGAATATAAAATCCTCTCCAGGGCGTTTAAAAAACAGATCCCATCCCCGTTTATAGATCACGGTGACTTCTTATCCATCCTCTCACATTATCTAATGACCAGGGGGGGGGGGGGGTGTGTTTCACAAAGATCCGAAGTTGAAGTTATCTCTAAGTTGGACTTTACAATTATGGAAAGCCGTTACGCGGCATCTTTGAAAATATTTTGTAAAAGTTATTTTAAAGGGCATAAAATGTTGATTCCAATCATTCATATTTTATATTAATCATAGGAGATTTCATGTTCTTGATGTGGAATTTATGAAAAGTCTAAAATACTTGAAAATTTGCTTTTGAATATATTTTATTTTAAGGCTACAAATGGCTCTCCATATTTTTCAAGTCCAACTTAGAGTTAAGTTCGACTTAGAATCTCTGTGAAACACCCTGCAGATCAATTTAAAAGAGGCATCCAATCAGTAATTATGGATTACAGTATTTGTGCTATCTCATAATAAACCGACAGTTGGCTATGAATCAAATATAACCAGGCTTTTCGTACCTTATTCCATTTTGTTAAACTACAGTCTCCTCATTTCTTTCGTAATGATAACAAAAGGGTCAGACTTACACACCATGTTCCATTCATTTTGATTTTGTGCTACAGGTTGCAAGTGATATTATTATTGCCATCAGTGACAATATTTTAGTAGTTTTTGGTCTAAAATGATCGCGAAGGCCTCCTTAATACTTTTTGTTTATCATCGGATCTGTTGGATATAATGTTTCCTGCTTGCACAAGAATAGCGTGTTATAAACTAAAAAACTAAACATGCAATAGCATGTTAATTGTTATAAAAAGTTAATCAGCCAAAACATTATGTATGAAAGAAGGATATTAAAAATAAAACTATTTCAATGTCCTCTTATCTCGCAAAAACGCCCATCAAAATATTAAGATTTCAAAAGCAAATTTACAGATATCAGAGACCGCAAATTGGATATAGGCCTAGTTGCTACATCAGTACATTAACGCAGATTTTCACGACCTATTTATTGCGAAGCAGACGGTAAGAGACTGAACAATAGTACGATTATACGAGTCAATATTCAATCAAAGCTTTACCGTTTACGATTGTTCCTCATCGACCTCTGTGTATTGTAGTCAAGGCGATGTCTGACCCTGCCCGCTTTATGATAATTATACAATTGAATTATTTTGAAAGGTACGTTTTATTACTATTACTTCTGCATCGCATGTGTAGTATCACGATGTTACATTGTTCAGGATGAAATTATTGCCCAAATTGAACCATTTTTACGAGTATAACCTAGCGCACTGTGAAATATTGTCCGTCCTGTCATTTTATGAATAATAATAATATAATCCGTAAATACATAATAAAAAAAAGTAATGACATTTACTTCTATAAACGCATTTTAGATGATTCCAGTCCACTGTCACAAAATTCTCGTCAAACCCATTTATTCCAATTTCTGCAATGATAATGGTATTTATTTTCCTTGCTGCTTATTATTAAGACTTAATGATTCGGAAGGCCCGATACATTTAAGTAAAGTTGGAATGTTATACGAATGAAGGAAGGAATAAGGTAAGCAAAATGTGCTGACATTTGGCGTTGCCTTATTTGCATAAACTAGTAAATGTCTCAAATTAATGCACGTCTGAAGTTGTTTGTAACAGTCTGTTATTCTCTGCATTTATTAAGATACTCCCCGGTCATATTCGATATCTCAATGTAGGACTATATGAAACATGAAAGAAATTAGATAGTTGTTGACGAAGTTCGTACAAATTTGGGTCAAAAATTTCAGACGTACTTTCATGTGTTCGTTGGACCGATCGACAACAGTCATCTTGAATGGATGATTTAGAAAAAAAATCGCAAACTGACAAAACCTATACTAAAAATGCAACAGAAAAACAAATCTTTTAGACATTATCACTCATTATAACAACATAAATATGGGAGCGAACACACATGACGTGAAATTTTGACCGTCTGATAAACGTTTAAAGCCACGAGGTGTAGTGCCTAGTGGTCAGTTTCGTAAGATCAATTATGAAATCTAGATGCGCCATTCGTCATCTCCGCAAGACGAGAATATTTGGACAAGATATTCAAATGATTGATTTTCGACAAAACATTTTGCAATAAATAAACTAGTTTTCATGAAAAAGAAAAATAAATCTTGGAGGACTTGAGAGTGCTAAGGTATTGCAATGTCAAGACATGGTTTAGCGACGAAGCCATTGCTTGCTTGAACGAACGACTATAAACCCCTGCGAGAAGGTAATGCTAGCTTATCGGCTGCTCGGTGTACGAGCAAGCGTCAAACAAAATCTCCTTTCCACAAGTATCTTCTCTTCCCTCCCTTTGCATCGAATGGACGCACCGAGTCACACGCCTTTTCACCATCTCTCTATTATACTCACACAGTGTTCGCAAAGTCACAAGTAAAAGATACAAACAACTTCAAACTTACCGAGTTTTTGGTCGTTTTTGGAGGAGAATCACAACGTCGCACGTCTCTCTCGCAAGTAAAACGCAGCGATTTTGGTGCAAAATATGTGTGAGGCTCATGAACCGCGCCGAATGATGGTGAGGAGTGGAGAATTCAGGGCCGTTGGCGATCAGAAAGTGCTGGCGGGCATCACGCACTGCGCGGGTCTCACGAGAACCGGCATAATTACAAATCTTGCCTCCGGCCACGCCGTGGCATCCACTGTTCTCTTTCTTAGGGCAAACAACAATACACGGGCCTACCGTCCATGCTTATATTAAAAGTGTATAGGCTTACAGAGTCGGGGTTACAGGGGATTTGTGTCCCCAGGTTCTTTCTTCTCCCCTTTTTATCTTTCCCTCTTGTACAATACCCAGAGTGGAAAAAAAAAGTTTTTTGCGAGTCGATTCAGCTAAGTGGGCGATCCGTGTTTGTAACAGGTATGAGGCAAGTGAGTTGGTTTTGAGCAACAATAGCACCGCTCCCAACAGTTGCAGTTTGTTAACTTTATGCCGTAAGTCAACAATGGTACATATCTTTGACTACCGTGATGTCAGAAGTAGCAACTTGGAACTCAAACTCGTCGTAGCCGTCTACCTATCTGAACGTATCAAAATCTGTGATGTCATGTAATTGTCATGATTTTTTTTAAAAAGAAAGATATGGGCTGTGTCCGGATTGTCCTATCCTGAACTCCCATGGAATACGCCGCGTTTTACTGTGTATTCGTCAGGCCATCCTGATTGCTGCCCGCCCCCGGCCAAATACGGGTCAGTCGACGAAGAAAAAATACCCGCGACAGGAAAAAGAAGTAAGGGTTGAATTTTTCAGAACGGATTAATCCTTGAGGCAAAACAAGAATGAAAAAGCATGCCGAACAAACCCGAGATACCTAAACTTTAGAAAAGACTTCTGCTGCAGCCCTGCACGCCTTAGGGAGGCCACATCACAGCTGTCTTTCTACACTCCTCACATTTTCCTTTTCTTCCTCATTTCTCACTTCTCTTCTCATCTCTCTTACCCTCACATATCCTCTCTTCTCCACCCCCTTGTTACCACCTTGTTTCCCTTTCTGCCTGATTCTTCTGTCGATACTACCCCTCTCTCTTTACTTCCCTTTTGATTTTGCCATTAATGTAAGTTTTTCCCCCTAAGTTTGCCATTACGATGTTGTTATTGATAGTCTTGCTAACGCAGCCTCGCGGGAAGCTCGGGGGGTTTGTATCGTGTATCAGCGCTGTGCGGGTTGGCCTGTGACTTTCATACCTAGTAAGAATGTTCGATAATGAACCCGAAGGAGGGCTCCAGCAAATGGGAAAAATAATAAGGTGGAAATGTCTCCCGATGAAAAGCAAAGAGAAAAGGACGCCACCGTTCGGCTATTTGAAAGTGAGGAAAATGCCCCGCACACATGCGACTTGGATGATTTCAAGATTGTTTACAAGTGGCGCCCTTAAACATTTTATCTTTTCCCGACAAAGACAGAAGCAGATTCCATGGAACCCTTTTAACCTGCTTGATCCTGATCTGCATGGACTCTACATACACTGGGTATTAAAAAAAAACGATGATACCTTGCGTTTCTTTTATTTATTATACACCGGTAATGTCATGAGCGAATCTGCACAATCATACCCCTCAGCATATCACTAGAGTAATTTCCAATTACCACCATTTGGTATGATTATACAATTTATTTTAAAAAATCGAGTCTGTATTCATTCATTACCTTTGAGTTAAAACATCTTATTGATGAAGGTTTTTATTCTATATACGAATCATGAAACTAATGCTCATAATAACTTCGACTTGATTATCATTTTAAATTGTATCAAACTTCTGTGTTTTAAGTCCTGTCGCCGAATCTTGGCATCGTTTATTTTCAACTTAAATACACTGCAGTCCTATACTAGGCGGGTGACGAGATAATTACGTTTGAGTAAAGCGTACGTTTAACTTCGTGCTGATGGATATAATACCACATGACTATACTTTTCCATCAGGATATACCACTTAAAAGTAAACATCCTTTATTATGCAGCTTCCAACCTTCCACCTTAAATTAAGCTTCTTTTATTTTTCAAGGTCAGATCCTTAGACCGGCTTCTTCCAGTCATATGTAATTTCGTTTCCACTCTAGTATCTTACTTACTGTTTCTTCTGTCTTATATCGTTTTAAGATCTTTGAAATATTGTTTCGAGCCTTTCCTCTATGTGTTTATCTGGATAATTATAACTAGACACTATGCTCAATTTAAATCGTCACTTTTAAAACATTGTGATCAGTGTATATATTTATATCTATGTAATCGTTTTTAGAGAGAAACTACAAATCGTTGCCTGCTACCCACATAATAAGCTTCAATACCTCACCATTGTCGTGGTTATACAGGTACGAAGGTATGCTATTTGGAGATAATTAAATCATGGTCTATTTCATTAAGGAATATGCTTTTGTAAAGTGTATCCGGACAGTTTTTTTTAATATTTGAAACATGGCTGAGTTGAGTATCTTAATGTACTTGTAAATAAGCTTTCTGTTACAATATTCAGAACGGGAGCAAGATCTTTAATGACATTTAAGATCAATATGTTTCGTCATGATTCATAATCACTTTCTAAAGTAATCACTTGCAAATAAGTGCAAAATAAGGAAGAAGAACAACAATGAGCTTAGCTTTCATATTATAGAGTACAGTAGCTACATGTTAAGTAATGTTCATTATTCTGTATCAATTTTCACCCATTAATTTCACACAATAACTTCGTTTCCTCCTTTTTTTAACTCTCGTCTGTTTATATATCTGTCAATTTTATAGTCCTCAACTCGAGCGAGATTGACGTTTGGGTAAGGTGAGACGAGAGAAACCCCTTCTATTGAATCACAGACCAAAGACATATCAATATTCTACCACGTTATCTCATCTTACACTCGAAGCATCGCGTTGCCATAAATGTATTCTGAAACGATACAGTATCTTGCAGAGAAAAGGGAAAAAATATGCGTGAAAATTGAAACATAAATCCTTGTATTTGGTGCCGAGTCGGTGGACGGCGAAAATAGGCGCGGTGGAATCGCGTGCAATTCATGTAGATTTATTCATTTACTTATCGAGGTGCCAATTTAACATCGGTGATCGTTATTTAGTGAGATGGGCACGTGGCGTGGCTAGAGCGATGACTCTCTTTCTCTCTCTCTCTCTCTCTCACTTTCTCTCTTTCTCTCTCCTCTTCCTCTTCATCTAACTCTCACCATCATCCAGAAGCTTTAGCTAGACTCTCAATTCTCTTTTATGACATCCTTATTGTAGGGTCTTTTTATCCCCTCTGGTGCTGATATTCATCCAGATATTTTAGCATATCAATTTATTCCTCTTTTCACTCGCACGAAATGATTCCCCATCATCCTCTAATCCGTTCAGTTGAGATTTTCCTTTTTTCTCTCACTTATTTCGTCATCTACTGCTATTTTCAATTATTTCTTAAAGTCCTTTTATTTTTCATTTATCTCTCCCTTTTTTTATTTTTTTAAAAATTCAATTTGTTCTCTATAATCTGATAAAGATCTTCTCTCAGTATCTATTAAAAGAACACGCATACGCACACACGTACACACGCACACACACACTTACTCTCTCTGTCTCTCTCTCTCTCTCTCTCTCTGAAATTATCTTTTCTATATCTCTATCATCATTCTGATCACTATATACCACCGATTTCCTGATTCTCCTATTTCCAACTTTTTTCCCCTAAAATATTCTTTCTTTAGTTAAACAATTTGTGTTGCTGATGTCGTTATCGTCGTCAGGGATTTTTATAATATATTTTCTTCAATTGCATTGATTCCAATATTTACTTGCGTGATTTTATATCGATTTTCATTCCTTCGAACTTCTTTGACATTATTGTTATTCTTCTCTGTCTCTTTTTCTCGTGCACTTTTCGTCCCCTCTCTCGTTTTCCCCCGCCTCCTCTCTCTAACTCTCTCTCTCTCTCTCTCTCTCTATCTCTCTCCCTTCCCCCTCTCTATCTCTTTCTCTTTCTTTCTCACAATTTCCTTCCCCCACCCTCTCTCTCTCTCTCTCTCTCTCTCTCTCTCTCTCTCTCTCTCACTCTCGCTCGATATTTCAGTCCATCCCCTTTCTACGCTATAATTTCCCCCCCTCCCCCTGCCTCCCTCCTCCCTCCCTCCCTCCCTCGATTTCTCTTTTCCTTACTCGCTATCTCCCTCTAAACTACATCATCTAAAGCCTCTCAAGAATCGCATTTAGATGGAATATTGAGTTTCTGTCTTTGAGTAGGAGTAACCGTCGTTTAGTCAATACGTCATCGTGGCAGTATGGAGAGGGTATTTTATGACAGAGTGGTGTAACACGCGTCCGATCCGTATTTCCTTACATTCTTCAAGTTAGAAGTGGAGAGTAGTTATCGGGAGAAATGAGAACGGTCTGCTCACTCCCAGAAGTGATATTTTGCATAAGAAAGGCACTTACAATGTCCTTTTTCGCTGATGGATTAGGACAGTGGTGACCTTTTCATGTTTGGATTCACCGTGCATCCAGATACACTTAGGATATAAACAAGGATAATCATTACAGTTAATATGTTGGTATTCTATCCATATTGTGTGTAGGCCTATAATTAGGGTAAAATCTATTATGGAACACCCACACAGCAAATCCTGAAAATTGAAATACAACACCTGAAAATTAACGCGGAAAGATAGCTTTGTAATAATGGGTTTCAAAAGACGAGGACAGTAGGCCTATATCTATCCACAGTTTGGCTTAGATAGAAAAGGTATCTTGCAAATCGTGCATTCACTTTCAATATATCCAATGGGTAATGAGAGAAAACATTTTGATGCAAACCTTGCGAGCTAATCAGACCGCGTGTAGCCCGGGGCTGTGCTCGCGGGCTTGCTTATCCGAGGTTGTTCGGCGCCAGGCATAATGTTACACGGTAAAAATTGTGAACCCCATCGATACCGCCACGGTCTCTAGCCAAACCGTTTACAAGTGGACGGTATAAAAGACATGTTCGTCCGATGCTTGGCGGGTTAATTTCACGGTGGCAATGATGGATAGTGCGGGTTGGCATACGGCTTGGGGGAAATATGCTTTAAAAGAACTTAATCGCGTGTGCATTTAAAGGGAAATCTAGCCTTGTATAAGGAAGGCGATCTGAGTGAAAGTAAGAAAATTGGATAACCGATTGGTGAAAGAAAGACTAAAATCGGATAAGCGATGAGAAAATGTTAATTTGTTTCTTTTATTCAAAAGCACTTTATAGTGGGTGGGCCCGTTTCATATTGGCAAATTGGTAATGTCACTGTGCTGATATGTCGGAAAGCTCTCCTATATTTGCTCCTGCACATAAAATGATAACGATGATATTGTTTTTTTACTCGTGGTTTTTTAATCACATTTTCTTTGTCTTAGACTTAGGATTTAAGAACGTGCTATGATCGTATCATGAGGATAGCCCCAAGGAGGTATCACTTAGCGGAAATGAACGTTAATGATACGTTTGTGCATAACGAGTAGTATGGAGCTACGATGGGAAATCAATCAATAAGAAACAGCAAGATTAAACACATTTAAACAAAAACACCAGTTAACAATTGAATGAAACAAATTTGTGAACTTAAAAAGTAAAAAGTCACATGTCTCTAAAACGCTGAATAACGCATTGAATTACCTTTATTCGACTCAAAACTATGATATGACTGTTTAAAGGTACTGTGTCCCTTTTGCAGCCAACCTCAAATGCTGTAGAACCTAGCAGGAATTATGAATATGTCATGTATATGTCCTATCTGTGAAATTTAAACGTTAGCAGTGTCCTCATATTCAAATTATGCAAGGGAAACTGTTTACTTGCTAGACTTCACTGTCAGACAATATTGAGTGACTGACTGGCTTTTTTTCTTCTTTGGTAATAACAAACATGAAAAGAGTTGTAAAGGGAACGTGAGCATTTGTCTACATCAATAACCCACTTCTTGTAATGGCCAAGATTAAACTGATTGAATCTTTGCGCAGCATAAAACGTATGACTATTCGGTACAATTTTCTGAAAATCAGACTATTACTTTTGGGCTCTATAGCCCTAAAGTCGATTTGACAACTAATAGTCGTTATTTTCCCACGTGAAGACATTTTCAAGCCCCACCTTCTTTAGGGAAGTTCTAAATTAGTATTATCTTTCAAATGCAGTTGTAGTTTAACTTTTTCATTTTTTTGGCCTGCAAATGGGACATAGTCCCTTTAAGATAATAGATTCATGCACAAAATCAATACCCCTGCTATTCTACGTTTACAATCTGGAAATATAATTACGTCCCCCTCCTGTTTATGGTCAGAGCTGACTTGTTTTACACCCTCGTTTTCATAATGTCTGCGATGTGTTATCGGGGGCTGGAATGAGAATGCACAATAAGGCAATGAAGTATGGGAGAATGCATATATCATGTGGAGTTTGTATTCCCATTGCCCCAGGCATGGCCTACGGGCGTGGCTGAGGCCTTTCTCAGAGCAAGGTCTATACCCTGACAAAAAGGTCACCCGCTGACAGTAGCCCCGTTTTATACAAATATGAAATATGATTAGACGGACTGTGTAGATACGGTACAATCCCATTAAATAGAAAGGGGCATTGTTTCGTGTATCATGAAACGGTGATATGATTAAAGTGGAAATTATGTCAATATCATTACGCATTGAGCTGAGGAGGTTGTAATCTATCTACACGTCTTACGCATATTTGTCTTTTAGTTCATCGATCGTATTCATTTCTTGTTAATCTCTCAACAAAAATTATAGTCATCACATAAATTACTATATCACGTAATTCATATTCATTTGATTGTTAATAAATTCATTGAGTTCTAATTTAAGAATGGCGAGAACAGCAGAAAGACACAGAGAGAAGGAAAGAAAAAGGAAGACAAATTAAGAGAGGTGGGAAAAGAGGGAGACATGGAGTAGAGAAACCTAGGAGATAGGAAAAGGAGGGTGAGTTAATGCAATGCGCATGCGCAGATTGCGTTCTGTCACGTGACATCGCAGATCTGACCAATAGCGTGCGGCCCTGCTTGCTACTTTAATTAGCTTAGTTCTTCGCTAGGTTCTCCTGCTGTGTACGTTCAGGTTAGGAACTGTATGCAACAAAAAACAAAAACAACTTTCATAAACACGAACAATATTCTGAACATCGGACTGATCTGTATTCTCCCAGGGATTCTCTCTTTTTCTCTCTCTCTCTTTTACCAGTGTTAGTATCGTTAATACAGTCACACTGTAAAATAATACAAACAATTTTGCACTGCAATTCACTTATTATCTGAGAATCTTAGTAATAGTTTTGTTTGATTTTTTTTTAAATCGTTACCATATAAGTCATAATTATCTTTGATTCAAATATCTCAAATTTTTCATATTTAATTGGAAGATTTTTTTTTTTTTTTTTTTTTCTTCTGTAAATTAAAAACAAACAAAACGCAGGTACAAAAATCAAAAGGAAACATACGGCTGGTAACCCATAATCACCTGCAATAGTATATTGTTGATGTTGCGGTCTTCCAGCTAAATTCGCTAAATTTCATAAAGTAGAATACGATTGCAGTGTTATGCCATTGTATCTGCACTTAAAAATTGGAATGCTATGAATCATCATGATCATAGTAATATGCATCATAGTCTGTATAGATAACCTTTATGTTGATCCTCTCAAAGTCTCAGCTTAAAAAAGCAAAAATGCAGTTTTTAAGAATTTTAGAAAAAAAATGTAATTTTTAGAAAATAATTTAGTTGAATGCAATTTTGATCCGATAAATTATTATAAAAGATATTCTCATTGCCAATCTATGCAACTCAGAAGAACAATGTATATTATCTGACTTTTTAAATTTAACTTTGATAAATGCAAATTGATCAATGCAATAATTATTAATGTTATTTCAATAAATGTAATTTAATAAATGTAATTTCATGTTTTCAAGCCGGGTTTTACATCACGTATTCATGAAGATCATACTTAACAATATTTAATAATTGTATTTTATCGATTTATTTTTAATATATACTTCATGTAAATGTTACAGTTTAATCATTTAGTTTCAATTTGTTAATGATCAATAATACTTTTTCTCTTATTACATTATCAAGATGTCCTGCACCGACTCTCAAACTGTATATCTGATCTTATACTCTTTGACTTTCTATTTATTTCATATTCATGTATGCAACCGAACTCAATATTATTATTGTTTTCATTATTTATGATTTATGTACTATGTATTGTTTATATCTGGATTCATTTAAAAGTGTTAAAGCATATAATTATATTTATGTCTATGGAATTATGTTTACCTTGTAAATTCACTTGCATCAGCCTCCAGCTGTATTGTTGAATATTCAAATAAAACCTTATCAAATCAAATCAAATTAAATCAAAACATCCAATCAGTGCCGTAAATCAAAACTATTAAAATGTTTCAATGGTGATTTCGAAATTGAATTGAAAAGAAAGCTGGTTGCATAGATTACGGTTCGTGAATACTTTCCAATGGCTGCCTGTAATGCTGAATGTTAAATAGATTACTCCTCGAAGGGACCAATTAGCGTCTCATCACTACTCTCATCCGTCTGACACCGCGTTTCTATTGTAAAGAGAACAGTGATGCCTTAAGGTTTCACATGACCTACATTACAAAGGAAGAGGGGAGGGGGCAAGTTCACACCTCGGAAGGTCATGGGGGCTATGGGGTATTCACCCCCTTCAACATTAATTTCCTGTCATCGATATTTTGTGTTTGGTTTAGGTTTCATGTTCTTGTCTGATTGTGGCGTGATTACGTCATCCATGTGAGACGAGAGGAGACAAATTTGAGCGGGAAATCCTTATCACATGAAACATGGTATTCCGTTTGGCTGTTTTGACATGGCACGTTTTTAAAGGTAGTAATTATGCGAAATCCCCATTCGAACGGTTGTCTAACAAACTAAGTAACATTTGGTGTGAGTACTATCTTACATTTAAAAAAATAAGTTGTTAAAATCTAATTTATTGTAGCTCTAGAAGTGTATGAGAAACCAGATTATACTAGAGAAAGAATTAACAGTTTCCATCAGCCTAAAGCTCAACTATAATCTTTCATTTGTATAAATTCGCAGGTTTAAAGGGGAAATCTCATATCAATGTTTTATACGCGGGTAAACACGAAAATTACTGAAATAACAAATTATAGAAAAAACTAATGCTGATGGTAAATACTAGAAATTGTAGTATTGATTAAATCTTGTTATTGTTTGCTTATATAGAAAATTGTTAACATTTCTAACGTAAAAGTAAATTTGATTTTAATTCGAAACGATGAATTCCCTTCCATATTCGCCCATCCGGGTTATAATGACGAAACAACCGACATTGTTCTTGTGAGAAAAAATATTAATGTCGGCCGCCTATATGGAACCGTGTGACTCGGAGGGATTATCGACAATGAAATAGGTCAAAAGCTGAAGGGAAAAGGTCTCAAGACGTCTAAATGGCTATACATGTGATTAATCTCATATCCTCTTTGAGGTAATCGTTTGTCTCGGTTTTTGCTATCACAAAGCTCTCTATCATAGGACGGTTAGGGCCATTCAAACAGCAACAAAACGTCACGATTTATTTTTTTCTCAAATAGAATCATGTTTATTCAATATTGCTCTCGACTTTGCAAAAACATAACAAAACATATATAATAATAATAATAACATATACATACATAATATAAATAATAGAATACAAAAAAATACATAACTGATTATACAGGACATGGTGGTACAGAAAGAAAGAAAGAAAAACATTAAAGCAATGATATGTATTTCCACCTCTTATCACCTATTTAACATAAATGTAATGTTCAAGAGAACGATAATACATGCATTTAAAAGAATGTAGTAATAATACGCTATGTTTGCGTTTGTTGGAAAATATATAGTATTTGGCATATAAAATAATTAAATTGAATTGAACTCCAACGTTTCCATAAAATCCAAATAAGAAATTAATTTTATTCAAAGTAGCTTTATCCTCTAAAATGAAAGAAAATTAAATGTTATACATCCGCAATAAATCTTCTAATGATTGGGCAATCACATGATCTGGATGATACAGTACTGTTGTAGCCGCTGAGTGTCACGTTTGTACAGGGGTGTAAATGAACCTATAATCACACGAAAATAGTATACCATCAGTACACGTATTGTTACGACTTTGATAAAAGAAAAAACTGATTGTGCAGAAGAAATTACTTTTTCCTGGTTCAAAGTCATTCTTACTGCATCTCATTATGATGACATTTTGTAATGTGATTATGGAAGCTATTTGTAAGAGTGTTTAATTTCTTGGGGTGGTATATGTCGGTAAAAATTGCATAGTGACGAAACCAATTTTACAATGAAAGAGGCATTATGTAGATATTTTTGGTGGCGTAGCCATGATTTCTCCAATCTGTAAATTGGTTTATCTGTTTCGTCGCACCTCCTTCAATTCAGCTTTATACCGTTTTTCTTTTTTCCAAATTCAGTTTTCTTTCTTCATTTTTTTTCAAATTCAAATCAAAGTTCATTTATTTCCACATAATCGATTACTCAGGGAACATTTAA
Source organism: Strongylocentrotus droebachiensis (assembly GCA_035222895.1). Taxonomy (NCBI): domain Eukaryota; kingdom Metazoa; phylum Echinodermata; class Echinoidea; order Camarodonta; family Strongylocentrotidae; genus Strongylocentrotus; species Strongylocentrotus droebachiensis. The sequence goes on from JAVYIG010008534.1 coordinate 84,909, forward strand.
TAAATCATCAAGTATTGTAAATCGGATACACATGAAATTACTGTATCATTCGTGATCTGTATATCAAATACGGATCTTGAGAGCCTTTATGAATGGTTGATCGAACTTGTTATCAGGAAGTGGGCCCATATGCAATACCAAAGAAAACACATCTAGGTTAAGGACATCCATGCAAAAAGCATCATGTCGTTGCTCTTAATCTTTTTGATTTCAGAAAAGAAAGAAAAACATTTTCAAAATGTGTTGCTTCTGAAGAAAAAAAAATGTCGTCTTAATTCCCTACAGCATCTTAATTATCTTTCGAAATATCGAATTTATATTTAAAGTATTTAAATAATGAACGAAAGTGTTGAAGATAAAAACAAATGCTATCGGTTCTGTTTTGTTTTTGTCTGACAGAAGATGGACATATATACATACTTACATATTGATATTTATATAGCGCCTGTACATAAACATGCTCAAAGCGCTTTTCATTAGTAAATAAAACAGAATAATTATTTTGCTCTCCAAGTGGTATCTCTTCTCGATAGTTTAATCCGTAGCATTTCTGCAAATGTTTTTTGTTCTCAATATTTCTAAATAAATGTACTATCATGACGATACAATTTGTGGTAATTGCTGATGTATTACTGTGTTGAAGACAAAGGGTATTTTTCTGGGTTTATTATTACGTTACTTTATTCTTTAAAAAAGCGAAACGATTATTTCACAAATATATATATACCAATTTTGACCAACAATATCATCCAGTACCAAAGCATATCAAATGACGATACAACCCCAGCTGAAAGGAAATGGATGAATGGCGAGTATAGTGCGAGTAACATAGCTTGAAACAGGAAGACTGAAGACCGAGTAACTCCTCGGTGTTACAATCAGAGAAGTAAATTGGAGCTTAATTGCAATTACTGTAGCACGATACTCACGAGCTGAAGGCTACTGAGAGCCACAAACCTGTCACCTCTATATAAGATAAGGTCAAGAAATAGAGTATTGTGCGTTCTGTACTCACTCCAAAGAAAAAAAGAGGGAGAATGGTGAGGGGGGGAATGGTTTACTCTCCGTAGTTTTAGTAAAAGCTATAACTATAGGTATATTCATTGATGGAAGATATTGATGCTGTCGGACAGTGATTGGAAGTAGACCCGAACACATGATTGTGTTTAACGTTATAATGTCCTGAACATGCAAAAGCAAAATATTTATTGTCACCCCTTCCCTCCCCATAGGAGTAATTATGGTGTTCCTCTTGTATATGATATAGCTTGACAATATTCTCCTAGAAGCCATAGTTTTACGTGAATTCCAATGTGTAATTAATATTTTTGACAATATAAGCTTTTCTCTAGTAAATACCGTTTCACTAACTATTTTCTGCTTAAAAGGAAATATCTGAAGCTGTTTGGAACCTAGATTGTATCACTGTTTACGACTCTTCAACAAAATCAAAGAATTCCGGTCAATGTGTTTCAGAGATTTATAACGGAGGATTAGTTCATTCAATTATTTTTTCAATAGTTTTGATTATTTGGATAACTGCTATATTTTGTGTTAAAGGTTTGTAGATCATCAGGCTTAATAGTTGCCTTTTGATTTAAAATCAAAAAGTCAATCTTGTAATAGGTTGATATAATTAATACAAATTTGCAGCAAGGACCAGATAGACGATTGAAAACAAGATAGCGGGAAGAAATGTCATTGAAATTGAAGTTGGAAAAACTGGTATGTATGTAAAGGATACATGATAATGTATTTCAAAATGTTTGTTGGTGGGACGCAATCATTACTGCAAAAACCATATCGGTCCTGCATGTGTATAGCTTAAGTGCTTTCTTACAGCCATCCTAAAGCGAATGCACAGGCCATGCCGAGGGAAGAAAGAGAAATATACTTTTAAGGTTTAGAGTTTCACTATCGGGTCCATCGCTAATTTTCTTGACGCAATTACGTCCAAGAAAACTGCAAAGAGGACGATAAGGAATACGCCCCGAGCAGGGCCCGTGAGACGGAAGCAGGGGAGCCAAACTCGTCTCCTACCGCGCGGGGCCCGCCGGCGTAGCGCAAGGCGAGGTCCCGCTCTATGATTAGATGTACTAGGTGCATGGTCGCTTTTGACAAGTTAGGGGGTAAGAAAGGGGGAGGCTGTTTCCTCAGTCATGTCTTGTCAAATCGTTCATTAGTTTGTGTCTTTAAACAGATGACATTTCAGTCACAAAGATCTGACAGAGAGGAAAGAAAGAAGGGGTTACACAGGAAGTATAATAAGTACGAAATGCACACTCATGAATTTTAAAGTGAATTTCTAGATTCCAAATTCTAGTTTGGGTGACAAAAGATATGAGAATAGCACAATTCTGCAGATATAGCTTTTTTCGTTTGGGGTGGGGGGCAAGCGAGTGTGTTGACACATTGCACAGGAACGATGTGCATATATTCATGTTTGATGAGACAACAAAGTTTCTATCACCCATCGTTGGGGGGGGGGGGGGGTTACCACTTTCCTAAGATCAACGAGTCCACTTTTGTCTACCCCAACATTATAGATATATTGACTGCTATGAGAGGCATAGCTGTTCGTATAATAATAATAATAGAGTATATTTATGTAGCGCATTATAAATTGTAAATTTCTCCATGCGCTTTACAGTTTTGTACAATCATAACAATTTGAATAATATAAACAACACTAATACAACACTAAATAACAAAATAGATAAGCAAATGACAAAAAATATTGATGAAAAAGTAAACCAATTAATGCACCCATAATTACACCTACAAAATTAATTGACATTACATATAACAAATTCAACAAACGGACAAACACTCATCATGTCGAATCAGCCGCCCGTATAGGCTCAAGGGGACGTCACATCCTGCTATGCCCCCTAGGCGCGCCATGGCGCCCCAAGGGGTCATAGCAGGACGTATACGTCCCCGCAAGCCAGTAAAGAAAAAAGCTAGATTTATGCTATGCCTCGAATATTAGAGCAGTCCATAATCTTTTATATACCGAATTCATAAAATAGTCTACAAAGAATTTTTGCCTAATTAACCTTTTCTTGAGTGAAGATTGGTTAAACATCACAGATAATCGGAGACACTATCTGTTAATCTTCGCTGGAAAGTTGCTTGAATTGTATACGATCATTCGGGAATCGCACATACACTGACTATAATGGTATCCGCGCTTGCACTAAGAAACCTTTTACACGGAAACCAATTGGGATCTCAGCAAATTTCACTATGCCCGTTACCCGGGGCAACGTGCATAGTTCGTTTCTTTGCGGGCATGGCTAAAAATCACGACTCCAATAATATTTCGACCAATCAGGTGACTAGATTTATTCAACA